>SNQJ01S0145388.1:21935-45053 GCA_010110895.2 Picea sitchensis | reverse complement strand
CTTGGACGTAGAAACCAATGGTCCAGATCTTCTTCTTCAGCCGATCTGACGGCGGCTGTGCTCCCTCCTGAGCTTTGCACACTTTCCTCCCAACCTTGGGATAATTACAAGTTCTCAATGGCCTCGACCTTTGTCTTCCTTCTCCTCTGTGAACTCTTGTATCTTGAGATTTGCTGCGTGTGTTCTCCTCGACCCTGTTCCTCCTGATATTTCACTTCCGAATCCCCAAGGGATTCTTGGACTTCTGCGCCTCTGCAGAGTCTTCACATGCACACTCAGTGCTGTCTCCACTGTTGTACTTTCCATCAATGACAAGCATACACTACATGTTAAACATTTTCCAACAAGCTCTGGCCCCCCCTATGATATGATTCTTAGAATAGAATCCCCGAGTCTTAGTTAATCTCTTTTCCGCCTCTATTAAAAAGAGAAAATATTTTCGAGTGAACTTGTCTCTTTCACACTCGTTAATTGGATTTGAAAGGTCATCTATTTGGTGTAAATTTAACCCTTTTTTGGACCAAGTAGACTAATTTCAAAAAAGGAATACTCTAGTCACTAGTGGCTAGAAGAGTTCTCCTAGGTATTGTTTTATACCTTTTCGGGGCTAGGGGACTAAATTTACCAAAACAGGTTCATTCTTATGGAGTTAAGTTGTAATTGCATTCCATTATCTGGCTTGCAGTATTGAGGCTATTTTCAGTTCCCACTTTCTCGTTATAATCCTATTACCTCAGCAATTTGCATCTCTAGCCAAGCAGAGTCGTGTTTTTATCCTTTGAAGCTTGACAGCTTGTACCCTAAGAGGAAAAATTCCCCCGAGTGTCCATATCCTACATGCACTTCCTTGCATTTAGAATAGGTATGTTCCATTGTTGAAACCAATTGCTTAATCGTGACACTCGTTTCCTCTCTTGTATCATAGCATTCATTTGTCTATGAAAAACAAAAAAAAATATGGGCGGGAAAAGAATAATATCTCATATTGGCAGCAATTGTGTTGCCTTTGAAAAGAACACAAACTTTTGAGTCCACTTGTCATCCAAAGTTTGGGTTTAACATGACCTTAGGAAGTTGAAATAATTACTTAGATTCTACTCCTCCGAATGGTTAATATTCCAGTCCCTATGGAGAGTTTGATCGGTGCCTCCTCCATCATAAAGTTTCATCATTGAGTCTATGCTTCTAGAGTCTTCCATATGTCTCGTGCTCTTGTTCAAAATATGTCTACCAACCTGTGTCGGCCATCTCTAAAAACTCTTGACTTTTCATGTCGGCCATACCCTTAGTGTGTCTCAGAGTTACATGAATTTTTAGTCCTATCGTGCACCATGGTCCTATTTTCATTATGGGTAGGTAATATTGAACCCAACAGTCGACATTTCCTCATTGGTCCTTGACTAGGGGGTTTCCCTTGTGTTCGATGGAAATAAATATATTCACACATTGGGATTTGTACAATGTCTTGGATGAAATTAGCCTTATTGGTGGTTTCCTCACCTTTTTCAGAAATTTTCATTATTGGCTGCTATTTAGAGGCTCTTTTTTGTGAACTACTTGCATCTAGTCCATGTGAAAGACGCACAACATCGTTGGTTCATGAACATGTTCTTCTTCTGATTTCCTCCAAGTCATCAAGATACTACTTTATACCTCATGCTGATTGATGAGAGATGCCTTAATGCGCTCCTTTCAGCAGGTCTCCTTCCATCAAATTCATCCCATCTATTCTGGAAATGAGACCTAGAGTCCTATGAGTACCCTAGAGGCTTGCAGTCATCAATGGCAGGTTCTCCCACCATCGACAGTTTGGAATACATCAATGTCTCATGATCGATGGATTCTTCAAGTGTTCGACCTCAAATCCTTTATTCACACTTGTAAGAATGTACTCGGTGCCTTGATACCTACTTTCATCATTGGTAGGATGTCTCATGTTTGTTAACAGTATACCTTAATAACCCGTAATCAAATGAAGTCTCATTATGTTCGACCTCAACTCCTTTATTCACATGATGTATACTTGCACCTTTGGTGAATCGTGTAGAAGAATTGAAGACATCAGTTCATAGTCGTAGCTTTCATGAGTTGTTGCTATCATTCATTGGACCAATACCTATATGAATTCAGTGATTCTGGGAGAACATATTGTACTTCATTGTATACAGATATCTTCAGACTAATTTTGATACTGGTTTTCACTGGGCCTTGTTCATGACTATGATATCATATGGCATGTATCTACCCTTGTATTGCCTATTCATGGCCATGAACAGTTGTTTGGTATATTTCCACATGGATCTGCAATGTAATTCAAATTGGCATCCATCTGCACAAAGCCATTATGGATTTTAATATTCTTATGAGCAACTAGATCGTCCATCTAGGTCTCTATTACTCCACTTATGGGAATTATAATGCATTTCGACCATTGTAGATACTCCTATGACCTCACACATTAGGGGGAATCTATTATAGAAATATTTGCATCACCCCATGCAAACTTGCTCAAAAGGCCTTTTCCATTTCCCTATGTAGACTTGAAGTCCCCTTTTACAATTCACAGAGCTAAAAAAATATTTTTCCACATATACACGCCCTAAGAGCTAAACAACTTGTGTATATGTAGGTTGCACCATTACAACCCGCATACATCAATTTTTGTGCTCAAAATTAAAAAATGGTATTAGGTTTCCATGTCACATCACGAGATCCATGATCCTTGACGTTCCATATACTAGAAATGCTCTGACTCAGCCCTTTTGTTCCATTTGAAGGCTATAAATGGGCCATATCCAAGATGTGGAAGAGAAAAGTTACTCCGGAGAAATTATTCACTTCATATTGAGTCTCCATCCCTTTTTCCTTTTAAGCTTGAACACATTGTTCAACCCCCAAGCTCTTCCCTATTTAATGGAGAACCTCATTTTCTCTCTTATATGATCTTGACTTTGGTGGAGGAATGAAGTGGTGGAGGCCTAGCTAGAAGGGAATTAGTTTCTCGGTTTTAAACGTGTCGACACAAAAGTTTGTCATTCATACACTTTTGTTGATTACATTTTAATATAAATACTCTTTTCTCGTCCAATTAGTTTCTTGCAAATATTTGAATTGTTATTCCATGGGAATATTTGTTATGAATATTGATGGATTATACTATTATATGTGCTAAATTTATATATTATCACCATATTCTTGTGTGTCTTGGTTTTTGAGGACAAGTTGCAGGTGTATAGCTTTGAGTCAAGTGCTCAACGAGGGACTTCATCGAACGTCTGGATGAGGTAGGCTCTTTATCTTGTCTTGTTAGCATGTTTGTTTGTATATCATACTTGAGATTAGAGTTGATTTATGTAGTCATTTCCATCAGTTGTGGTTTACCCCATGCCATAGAGTGATTTCCCTCATAATAGAATTGGTGAAAATAGTAGGGAGTGAATCTTCTTTCCGGGGTTTGGAGTGTTTTTCTCCTTTGATTGCTCTCAGTTATCTTAAGTTTCTTGTCATCTAACTACTTGACAGCCTTTTTTCACTTGGATTCTAAGTTTCTTGGCATTATCCTTAACCTGGTAGTGTTTCAATACATATACATGGGTTTTCCCTTGACAGATGTGTACATACATGAGCTTTAATTCTACAAGGGGTGTATATACGTGGTTTTCTCCTGAACAGTGGCATACATCAACCTTGTTTGCTTGATTGTAGAGTTTGGTGTTTGGTGGATAATTTTTTATGGTTGTTGAGTCTTCTTGGGTCTCTGTCATGACTGTTAAGTTCCTGCAGAGTGATAGGAAACCTTTCTTTGGTTGAACTTTTGGGCGGTCTTTCTTTCTCATCATTTTTGTTTCATTTGTTGTTCTTGTACTTTGGGTTGGGTATTTGCTTCTTGATATCTTGCTTGGTTTGTCTCTTTTTTATTACAGTAGGGTTAATATATCAAGCTATGGTTCATTCGTTGCATTTTCATTTCCTTTATATTGAAAATACAAAAAATATACACTTTGCATCATGGAATTTGATATTTTGGGGTTTTATCATTGATCTTGATACATGTATGGAAAGATTGCATCTTCTTTGAAATGACATAATTGAATTGAAAATTGCATTTTGTAAAGCTTATCATTTATTGAGAATTGAAATTAGGACTTTTCATTATATTCATATTCATTTCTTTCGCTTGCTGAGTCATAACATCATCAATTTCACGATCACATCTTTTGAGTAAACAAACCCACTAAAAGTAACCATGATAAATTTAAAATTGATTATAAACGATTTTATTTTTCAGGGTGCACAAACTAGCTTAAGATTTAGAGCCTTGGAATAGGATTTTGGTGAGTAAACATCTCCAAGTCTATTAAACTCAAATTTTGTTTCTGACTAAGGGAGTGGTGAAATCCATTGTATAATTGGTGACATTAGGAGGCTCCGCTCACACCGGAGTTAAGCAAGAGGTCATGTGAAGTCAGTTGAGAAGATATCCCTCCAATACCTTCTTAGCGTCAAATATATTTTTGGGGATATATTTGTATATGGGGGCCTTTCTAGTACCTTTACCTCTATGAGAAGTGGTGCTTTCGATATTTTGGGCTTTGTTACCCTACCCATACGGTGGACCTAACTTACGATTGTTCACCTGCGCATTGGCTATATCGTGGTGGCCTAGTTGCTTGACATAGGTAGCCACATACGTTAGTTGCAGGGGTTATTCTATAGGTACCCTGAGTCAGATAAGGGTTGGACAACACGCAACCTTTATAGAGGATTACCTCTCTGGGGGGATCTAACCGACTAGTTGTTAAGCCCACGAGGGCCCTTATAATAGATTAAGATACCTCTGATCTTTTGAAGGGAGTCTCAGGCCCCTCTTGGGTGAGGCATGCCTACTTTAGTGAGGGAGGAACCTTTCAGCCACTTTATCTTGTTTGTGTACATATTGGCCTTTTGTTTATTTTGGTGTTCTCTTTGATTGTTAGTTGGCCTTAGAATTTTGTATTGCATCATGGGTTTATATTGTCATGGATAGTGGATTCCTCTTTACTCCCTCAGTTAGCACTACCCAACTCATGCTCTTTTCTCATTCCATGGGGACGAATCCATTTGTGTTTCCTAGTGGTACGCAGAATCATGATACTCAGCCAATACCTTGGGCCTCTAATATTGTTTCTCTTGGTATGCTTGACATGTATTCACACTTTCCATCCTTTGCCCCATTGCCTTATGTGAATCCTAGTTTTGGGTATGGAGGCATGATACCCCCTTATTCTCCCTTTTCTTTTGGTGGGAGTCATATCCCTCAAACAACTATTATGATAGGAGGTTGAAATATTCCTTCCTACGAATCCAATCCTAGCTTCACTTTTCCAAGAGCAAGTGCTCAAATGCACGACCATTCTACTTATTACACTTTGTCCATATATCCTTGTTTCGCTATGTCGGTTCCTACGAACACTTTTCCCATGGAAGACCTCTATCTATCCTCTAGTGTTTCATCCAGGGGGAGTCAGTATTATAGTATGGGAAACCCCCTTCACGAATTTCCTTTGTCTGGGAGCAACATATATCCTCACTTGAGTAACCCTTGTTATGTCGCTTTCTCTTCGCAAGTGGCTTCCTAGGTGTTGATTCCCTTACACCCCTTTATGCATTAGTATGGAGGAGGATACTATCCTATCGGATAGGGCCATAGTGTATACCAGAACCCTACTTGGCCTGCAATTTCTCGAAACTAGTATTTCTCGAAACCTTGGTCTCAAATACTGAAATCAACCGCCACTAGTCCAGTCACCACAAGTCATACTGAAATTATATTGCTAGTCATGTTGGAGATAGGTCAAAAGCCTCTATAGGTCATGTTGAAGACCAACAACCAGCCACTGCAAGTCATACTGTGGGCACAACTTTAGTAATTTCTAGTCACACTACACATACATCACCAACTTATGCTAGTCATGTTGGGGATTCATCACCAACCTCTCCTAGTCATGTTGGGGATTCATCACCAACCTTTGCTAGTCATGTTGGGGATTCATCGCCAACCTTTGCAAGTCATGTTGGAGATTCTCTAATTTTCTATGCAAGTCATGTTGGGAGCATGTCACCAACCACTGCAACTCATGCTGGGGGAATTCATACAATTGAGAAGCCTAGACAAGTAAGATGTAAGCCCAAGTTCCTTTTTAGGATTTTCAAAGGAGATCACCTTACTCATTTTTTCCCTACTATTGTTGTGGTACAAGAAGCATGGTCCTTGCTTGGGGGGCCTTCAGGTTCTATGTCATCTTTGGTTTCCCAACATTCTAGTCATTCTTTGGTTGCTACAACATCCATGCCGATGCAATCTTCGATTGAATCCCCTCTTCTTTTAGGGGGTGATGCATCTCTTGACCTTGTTGTCTCGCATATTGTTCAACCAATGTTTGTGTTGATGCAATATTCGACCGACACCCCTCTTATTTTAGGGGGTGATGTGTCTCTGGACCTTGTTTTCTCACATCATATTCAACCAATAGTTGAAGAAGTGGTAATGTCAATGCAATCTTTGGTCGATCCCACTCTTCTCTTGGAGAGTGACAAGTCTAAGGAAGTTTCATTGTCGATGTGATATTTAGTCAATCCTACTCTTCTTTTGGGGAGTGATATGCATGGGAGCCCTGGCCTCCCCCATGATATGTTTCTTAGAATAACATCCATGAGTCTTAGTTAAGCTCTTTTCTGACTCTATTAAAAATTGAAAAGATTGTCAAGTGAAATTTTCTCTTTCACACTCGTTAATTGGATTTGAAATTTCGTCTATTTGGTGTAAGTTTAACCCATTTTCAGACCAAGTAGACTAATTTCAAAAAAGGAATACTCTAGTCACTAGTGGCTAGAAGAGTTCTCCTGGGTATTGTTTTATACTTTTTTGGGCCTAGGGGACTAAATTTACGAAAAAAGGTTCCATTCTTTGAAGTTAAGTAATAATTACATTTTGTTATCCTGATTGCAGTATTGATCCTATTGTCAGTTCTCTCTTTCTTTCTATAAGCCTATTACCTCAACAATTTGCATATTTATCCAAGCAGAGCCATGTTTTTATCCTTTGCATCTTGACACCATGTACCCTAAGAGTAAAGATTCCCCTGAGTGTCCATATCCTTCATGCACTTCCTTGCATTGAGCATAGGTATGTTTCATTATTGGAACCAATTTATTACTCATGACACTTGTTTCCTCTCTTGTATCATAACATTCATTTGTCTATGAAAAACCAAAAAAAAGGCGGGCGAGAAAAGAATATTATCTCATATTGGAAATAGTCATGTCACTTTTGAAAAAAGCACAAACTTTTGAGTCCATTTGTCATCCAAAGTTTAGGTTTAACATGAACTTAGGAATCTAAGCTCGTTACTTAGAGTCTACTCCTCCGGCTGGTTGATCTTCTAGTCACTATGGAGAGTTTGATTGGTGCCTCCTGCATCTTAAAGTTTCATCATTGAGTCTATGATGTCAGAGTCTTCCATATGTATCATTCTCTTGTTCAAAGGATGTCTAACAGCCTGTGTCAACCATCTCTCACAACTCTTGACTTTGCATGTTGTCCATACCCTCAGTGTGTCTCAGAGTTACATGAAGTTGTAGTCCTATCGTGCACCCTTGTCCTACTTTCATTATGGGTAGGTAACCTTGAACCTAACAGTCAAAATTTCCTCCTTGGTTTCTGACTGGGGGGTTTCCCTTGTGTTCAATGGAAAGAAATCTATTCACATATTGGGATTCATGTAGTGTCTTGGATTCCATTATCCTTACTGGTGGTTTTCTCGCCTTTGTCAACAGTTTTCATTATTGGATGCTATTCAGAGGGTAATTTTCGTGAACTACTTCCATATGGTGCATGCAAAAGACGCATAAGGTTGTTGGTTCGTGAACATGTTCTTCATCTAAGTTCCTCCAAATCATCAAGCTACTAATTTACATTGTGTGTTGACTGATGAGATATTCCTTAATTCTCTCCTTTCAGTGGGTCTCCTTCCATTGAATTCATCCCATCTATTCTGGAAACAATACCTAGAGTCTTATGAGTACCTAGATGCTTGCAATCATCAGTGGCAGGTTCTCTCACCATCGACAGTTGGGAATACATCAATGTCTCCTAATCGATGGATTATTCAAGTGTTTGACCTCAACTCCTTTATTCACACTTGTAATAATATACTTGGTTCCTTGATAGATACTTTCATCATTGGTAGGTTGTCTCGCTTTTGTTAACGATATACCTTAATGATCAGTAATCAAACAAAGTCTCATTGTGTTCGACCTCAACTCCTTTACTCACATGATGTAGAATTGCACCTTTGGCGGATCGTGTAGAAGACTTGAAGACATCAGTTCATAGTCACATCTTCCCTGAGTTGTTGCTATCATTCATTGGACCAGTACCTATATGACTTCAGCGATCATGGGAGAACAAATTGTACTTCATTGTATACAGATATCATCAGACTGATTTTGAAACTGGTTTTCAATGGGCCTTGTTCATGACTATGAAATCCTATGGCATGTATCTACCCTTGTATTGCCTATGCATGGCCATGAAAAGTTGTTTGGTATATTTCCATGTGGATCTGCAGTGTAATTCAAATTGGAAGCCATGTGCACAAAGTCATTATGGATTTTAATATTCTTATGATCAACTAGTTCATCTAGTTGGGTCTCCATTAATCCACTTATGGGAATTATAATTTATTTCGGCCATTGCATATAATCCTCTGACCTCACACATTAGGGGGAATTTGTTATAGCAAGATTTTCCTCATCCCATGCAAACTTGCTCAGAAAGCCTTTCCATTTACCTATGCAGAATTGAAGCCCCCTTTTGCAATTCCCAAATCTAAAAAACATATTTTTCCACATATACATGCCCTAACAACTATACAACAAGCATATACGCAGGTTGCACCATTACAGCCTGTGTACATCGGGTTTTGTGCTCAAAATTAAAAAATGGTGTCGACTTTCCAGGTCAGATCATGAGATCCATAATCCTTGACCTTCCATATACTAGAAATGTTTTGAATCGACCCTTCGGTTCCATTTGAAGGCTATAAATGGGCCATATCCAAGATGTGAAAGAGAGGAGAAGAATTCAACTTTGAGAGAAAAGTTACTCTGGAGAAATTATTCACTTCATATCGAGTATGCATCCCTTTGTCCTTTTAAGTTTGAACACATTGTTTAGCCCCCAAGCTCTTCCCTATTTAATGGAGAACATCATTTTCTCTCTTATATGATATTTCCTTTGGTGGAGGATTGAAGTGGTGGAGGCCCAGCTGGAAGGGACTTAGTTTCTCGTTTCTGAACATGCTGACACATAAGTTTGTTATTCATACACTTATGTTGATTAAATTTTAATAGAAATACTCTTTTATCGTCCAATTAATGTCTCGCAAATATTTGAATTGTTATTCCATGGGCATATTTGTTATGAATATTGATGGATTATTCTATTATATGTGTTAAATTTATATATTATCACCATATGTTTGCATATCTTGGTTGTTGAGGACAAGTTGCAGGTGTATAGCTTTGAGTCAAGTGTTCAACAGTGGACTTCATCAAACATTTGGATGAGGTAGGCTCTTTATCTTGTCTTGTTAGCATGTTTTTTTATATAGAATACTTGAGATTTGAGTTGATTTGTGCAGTCATTTTCGTCTATTGTGGTGTACCCCATGCCATAGAGTGATTTCTCTCGTAACATTTAGATCCATTGTTTCTTCTAGGGTTGAGATATTTGAGTCAAATCTCATTGGTAGAGATCTTAATGCCTTTTTAAGAACTACCAGTTCCTTTATCTCATATTCCAAGCCTTTAATGTCATTTACTACCTCATCAATACGTAGAAAGTAGGCTGCTATGTTTTCATCTTCAACTGTTAGAACTTTGCTCTGAAAAATTGAATTTTTGTTTCCTAAAATTTTTCATCTTCTTCATAGATAGTCTTTATTTTGTCCCACATCTCTTTGGCAGGTTGATAGTGCATGATTTTAGTAAATATTGATTCATCTACACCATTATGAATACCATTCTTGTATCTTGAATTATTTTCTGTAATTTTATTTCCATCCTTGTCTGTTGGAGGAGTAGTTGGTGTTTTGTATCCATCCACCATTGATTTCCAAACATCGAATCCATGTGCTTGTATATATGTATGTATTTTCTTGCTCCAGAGTGCATATTTCTCACCATTNGGGGGGGGTGAATCAGTAATAGAGAAATTTTAATCCTTTTTAACCATATAATCCAAGTGTTATATCAATGTATCATTATCATCCAATAACTGTAGATTAAATAAGCAATGAACAAATGAACAATCGTACACATACACAATACACCAGTGTTTTACATGGAAACCCAAAGCGGGAGAAAACCATGGAATGCTTTTTCTTATATGTCTTGAAGAATTACATTCATTGGAAGCACCAACTTCCTTTGTTTTCTAGATGGAACTGGAAGGAGGCTCCAACCCCCTAGTTTCTTAGGCTACAACCTGAGGGAAGCTCCAATCCCCAATTCTCTGGCTATAACTAGAAGGAGGCTACAACCCCCTATGTTCTTCAACTACAACTGGAAGGTGGATACAACCACCTATCCTTGCCCCGTCCAACCACCCTAACGTATAAGTAGAATGATGGAACCACTGTCACACTATCATCGTGAGATATACCACTGTAAACATGTACCAATAAACCTGAACAATGCATCAACCATGCATCAACATGTACCTCAACTTGTAATCAACCTGTACCATAAACAAGTGCATCAACCATGCACCAAACCTTTACAAAATTTGTACCATGAACAAGTGCATCAACCATGCACCAAACCTGTACAAAACCTATACCATGAACAAGTGCATCAACCATGCACCAAACATGTACAAAACATGTACCATGAACAAGTGCATCAACCATGACCAAACCTGTACAAATAACCTATCACAACAACCTGTCCAAACAACCTATCACAACAACTTGTCTCATCAATCTTATCAACCAAATCAGATTTACTCACCAATTTCAATCACTAAGACAACTCTCAAATATGTGCATCAACCAAACACAACAACTCATAATCATCACCAAGATCAATGTGTGCTTCTAATGATATATTGATACAAGTATGCTACATCATCCATAAACCATGTGTCAACAATACTACTAACAAGTGCGTCCAACCATGTACCAAGTATGTACCAATCATGTATCAACTACTCATAAACTATGACTCATCAACATCATCATCATCTATACACCTCATGTATGTGCCAACTCATCAACTACTTGTCTCAACCATGTACCCAACATGTACCTCAACCAAAATCCCTCATCAATATCATCATCCAAATATGATTTGTAACTTTTTAATGGACCTAGTGTATATGATCACATACCTGCAAACCTTCCTTAACTTTAACAACAAGAGACTAGTATTTTCATCAAACTTTTCTTTAGTCTCACATGACTAGTTTTGGATTAGTCAACAACCCTAACTTGAAATAATCATAACTATGTACCTGTAATGAATAAATATCTGAAACTGATACACAATTTTCTTCAGTGTGTTTTATGCAATTCCTCCAGGTTTCACTACTTGGAACCTCTCATAAAAAGAGTTATAGAAAAAATGGCATACCATGTTGAATTATGGCTTTTTCTAGAGAGAGACCTTGTAGAGCGTGCCCCGCACAGAATGTTTTTTGAATCTATATGAAAATGTTACACAACATACTAAAGACTGTAATATAACCAACACATGTTTTATTACTAAATTTGGATATGTTATGAAAAATTTATGACGTTTTTACCCGAAACACATTTTTTAGACTAGTTTCAGGACTAGACACAAACCCTATTTTCCACGGAGTGTAACTCCAAAAATACAACGACCCATAAGATTTATTTTTTACCACAGATACTTGGATATGTTTCCTCAATGGAATATCAATATCACAATCTGAATCATTATATAAAAAAATTTATTTTGAAAATGGTGAGATGACTTGTAAATAACATACCTTAGAAAGCATCATCAAAAGAATTTATCCTCCCTTGAATTCCGACCCTCTTTTCTTCACCTTACCTCTGAAATTTGGCTTATATATCCTTTGGTTACCTCTATCACCTATATATATTCAATGTGCTAAAGTGTGATTAAAATGAGAGATCCTTTCCTCTTATTTATACTCTCCAAGTAGCTTCCTTAGAAGCATCTTCTAGGTCACTTTTCCCACATTCCTTATTTTAGGGTTAACCCACTTCTAATTTCTCCATTAACTTTNCATACCTGCAAACCTTCCTTAACTTTAACAACAAGAGACTAGTATTTTCATCAAACTTTTCTTTAGTCTCACATGACTAGTTTTGGATTAGTCAACAACCCTAACTTGAAATAATCATAACTATGTACCTGTAATGAATAAATATCTGAAACTGATACACAATTTTCTTCAGTGTGTTTTATGCAATTCCTCCAGGTTTCACTACTTGGAACCTCTCATAAAAAGAGTTATAGAAAAAATGGCATACCATGTTGAATTATGGCTTTTTCTAGAGAGAGACCTTGTAGAGCGTGCCCCGCACAGAATGTTTTTTGAATCTATATGAAAATGTTACACAACATACTAAAGACTGTAATATAACCAACACATGTTTTATTACTAAATTTGGATATGTTATGAAAAATTTATGACGTTTTTACCCGAAACACATTTTTTAGACTAGTTTCAGGACTAGACACAAACCCTATTTTCCACGGAGTGTAACTCCAAAAATACAACGACCCATAAGATTTATTTTTTACCACAGATACTTGGATATGTTTCCTCAATGGAATATCAATATCACAATCTGAATCATTATATAAAAAAATTTATTTTGAAAATGGTGAGATGACTTGTAAATAACATACCTTAGAAAGCATCATCAAAAGAATTTATCCTCCCTTGAATTCCGACCCTCTTTTCTTCACCTTACCTCTGAAATTTGGCTTATATATCCTTTGGTTACCTCTATCACCTATATATATTCAATGTGCTAAAGTGTGATTAAAATGAGAGATCCTTTCCTCTTATTTATACTCTCCAAGTAGCTTCCTTAGAAGCATCTTCTAGGTCACTTTTCCCACATTCCTTATTTTAGGGTTAACCCACTTCTAATTTCTCCATTAACTTTATTATTTAAATAATTTCCTTTTTATTAAATTTAAATTATAGTACACTAATCACTTCACTTTATTATTTACCTTCTAAAATCTCTTAAACCACTTTGACTACTTTGACCTTTTGGGGCTTCAAGCCAACATATGAGGGTCCTTCAACTTCGTAAGGCCATAACTCTCAAACCGTGAGAATTTATGTGGCGTTCCACATACCACTAGAAATGGCATGTCATGTACTATCCATATAGAATAGTATTACCTGAAAATATATCAAAACTCATATCATTATCCATCAAACAAACTTGGGTCCATTACCCAAACCTGGGTTCTCCAACTTCTCATGGCCATAACTCTCTAACTGTGAGGAGTTATGTGACATTCCACATAACACCAGAAATGGAATGACATGTACTATACATATATAATAGTATTACCTTAAAATATATTAAAACTCATACCATTATACATGAAACAACCTTGGGTCCATTACCCAAACCTTTGTGCTACCGGAATTCACTACAGGGATTTCTCCAAGGGTTGACATCAATAACTAAGGGTTGAAATCAATATAAAATATCACTCTCCAATATTTTACATCTATGACAACCAACAATCCATACCAACTATCCATCAACCTAAGCCAATTGCCTGAAAACATAATCCTTGATCTCCTTCCTCTGGCTAAATTGTTTTTGAATGACTTGGCTCTGATACCAATTGTTTGATTACTAAGAGGGGGGTGAAACAATAATAGAGAAATCTAATCCTTTTTAACCATAGTATATAAGTGTTATTTATATTTATGATCAATTTACCTATATCATTCAAAAAGTGCATAATAAATAAACCATGAACAATGATAAATCATACACATACACAGTACACCAGTATTTTTACGTGGAAACCCAATGCGAGAGAAAACCATGAAATTATTTGTCTTATATGTATTTAAGAACTACATTCATTGGAAGCACCAACTTCCTTTTTTCTCCAACTGTAATTGGAAGGAGGCTCCAACCCCCTATATTTTTTGGCTACAACCTGAAGAAAGCTCCATCTCCCGAATTCTCTGGCTACAACTAGGAGGAGGATACAACCCCCTATGTTCTTCGGCTACAATCAGAAGGTGGCTAAAACCACCTATCCTTGCCCCATCCAACCACCATAAAATATAAGTGCAAAATGTGAACAACATGTCATTATTTATACTGACCTATGTTATTATTATTGCTAACCTATGTCACTATCACTGATCCAAATCTTTCCCTGACCTGGTTCTTCTGCAACCCTTTCTTGTGGATCTGTGACCCGTATATACTACAACACGTGGGTATCCTCTCTTCTTTTAACTATAACTCGCGGATGTCCGTGACCTTCTTAACTACAACTTTTGGATTACTTGTAACATTCTCAGCTTCATGTTGGATTACTGAGAGGGGGTGAATCAGTAATGAGAAATTTATACCACTTATTAATCCTTTTAACCACAATGTATATTCCTTTAAATTATTCAACAATTTTCATCAGTTCATCATTAATATGTTATTATATCATATAACATTAACATCCATCAGTGCATAATAAAAAATAATAGACACATCCACACAATGCTCAGTACACCAGTATTTTACGTGGAAACCCAATGTGGGATAAAACCACAAAATGTTTTTCTTATATGTATTTAAGAATTACATTCAAGGAAGCACCAACTTCAAATTCTCCAGTTGCAACTGGAAGGAGGCTCCGACCCCCTATTTTTAGGCTACAACCTGAGGAAATCTCCAACTCCCCAATTCTCTAGCTACAACCAAAAGGAGGCTACAACCCCCTATGTTCTTCAGCTACAACCGGAAGGTGGCTACAACCACCTATCCTTTCCTTGTACTATCACCCTAAAATATAAGTAAGATGATGAAACCATTGTCACACTATCACTGTGATATATATCATTGTAAATGTTGGTCCTAAAGTCTGCACCTGACTGTTAAATGGAAAAGCTAGGCCACCTCAAGTTTTTAATGATTGGTTTTTTACAAGTAGGTTTTGTTTCTAAGCTTAAGGACGGGTTTTCAAAGATGGTGCACTGGTAGGACACGCCACACAGTATAAAAGTAGGTTCTCCTTTGCTAATGGTATGGGTATTAAATGACAATTTAGGGTATGAAAAGACAAACATGGACAACAACAAAAAGAAATGCAATGAATCACTTGTTGTGTGAAAACTAAGACCAAAAATAATATCTCAAGACTTAGACAAACATATAGATGAAAATCATTCAACAGGTTGCAAAATAGTGGATCTGTAGCTGAACAATAGTTGTATAACAGGTTTCATAACCAACAAAAGATAAAATAAAACAATAGCTAAAAGAATAAGGAAATGTACATTACACACATCACAAAATCTGCATTCAAGATAAGAATCAACAAATAAAGATTTGAGTAAGAAAACACAACTGTCATCAACATATATTCACTATGTAGAAAACTTTACAATTAACTGAGCAGGTCCAATTCTTCTACTTCTTCTACTTTCCTTCTATAACTTCCCCCCCCCAGCCAAAAAACACAAAGACTACATATTTAACATAGTTGCATAGGTTCTCATCTGTATGGGATTGAGACCTAACTCTAGATGATTGTTTGTAGAAAAAACTATTAATTTAACTAAAACATTGCATGGAGTACAACAGGTATACTTCCCACTGGACTAAATAAACAAAGTGGTTCTTATCAAACACAGAAGACCACTTATTAATTTAATCTAAAACGATTCTGGAATTGATTAACTAAAAATTACTATAGTCTTTGAGACTGGACTGATGCATGTGTTGGATGAAATGTAATTGGCAGAAAAACTAGGAGTGACAGAACAGAGTTTTGTATCGAGCCATGGAATGCCTACAAGTTGTTTGATGCTTCTAGAGGGTAATTGATTGTATGGATAGATCTCCCCTTGATCTGCCTCTTCATTGAATTTCAGGAGAGATATGTAATTGAGATCGAGACATAACCCTATGTCTGTGTCTGAGATCTAGGTCATTAAGTTCACTTCGTTTCGACTCGTCAGCTGCCATCTATGCCTTCAAAAAGATTTATTGAAAAGGTCATCAACCCAACGGTCATGGAAGGAGACGTAGAGTCAAGCATCCAATAGGGGATGATATGAGTGGATGTGGATTGCGTGGATGTGACAGGTGATATGGAGAGTAGTCGAGGAAACAGGTGGCGAAATTTGAGCGGTAGCGGGAGTGTGAGTGGAGGTGAGTGGGGGTGATGCGGTGACCTAACGTCATATTAGCATGTGATTGTGGAAGTTGTCGGGGGTGTTTTGGGTCCACACCACTTCGACCCCCACAATCCCCCATGATTTTCCATGTACCTTTCCAACAATACCATGATTTTGATTGCAGAACCACTCAAGGATGTTAACGTTTGGGCATTTTTTGTCCCCGTAATGAAGTGTGGTCATTAATCGTGTTTGCGATATGCGATCTGGGTGACCCTGCTACTTTAGCACCCCTACTGAAGTTTTATTTGTCTTCCATATTATAATTCCCCTATCTGATTTAGCGATGGCACAAATTTCTTAGAGCTCAGGATATTTTGAACACAGAGCATGAATATCTCCCGAAGTGACATGGCAGTCTCTCATCCCTTTGGCACTTCATATTTCGAGATATTTTGAGTGCAAAGTATGAACATCTATAGGATGGTCGAACTCCTGGAGTGAAGTGGTAACCCGACGTCATATCATCGACGTTTCATGAAAATAAAGGGACATTTGTCACTTGAAAATAGTGTCAATGATGCAATCAAAGGCCCTAAGATGAGCACCATGTGTCATGATTGATGAGTTCCATTTTCTTTGTCACCTTAGCGTTCAGGAGTTTCGATGATTTCGGCCTATGATGAGTTGAAAAACACCCATGGAGTGGTACGGATTGAAGTGATGTGGTAGCCTGACGTCATTTCAACACTTCGAATCTTCAGGACTTCAGGATGTAAAGCATGAAAATATCCCGAAGTAGTATGGGCCCAGTTGATGTGGTAGTCTCTCGTCACTTTGGGAATTCAGGTCTTTGGGACGTCGGTCTAGTCGTTAATCCTTGTGCAACTTTGAAAATCTGAATGCATTAGAGATATTAATCTGAACTGTACATGGGAGATTCACCGTTGAAAATTGACCCTGTCTTCTTTTCTTGTATTTCAAACCCGAAATGGACTGCTCTGAATGATACATTTTTCTCATGGTTTTTCCCTATGCATACAACATACTTGACCGACCTGATGTAAGCTCAATTAAAGGGAAAAAAACATGACAAGTAATTTGAAAATCACAATATGTGTTTATCCTTCAAGAAAAACAGAAAAACTTTGCGCAAAGAATCATTCAAGCAAGCCAACAAGGGAAACCAAGTTATTGAACAGATGGGAAACCGACTTTATCAACCATACGAGGAAAATTTTGAGGAAGGCATAGGGAAATGAGAGAGGAGAGGCAGGGGTGCAGACCTAGGTTACAACATTGGCTCCAACTGAGGATAGCACTTCCCTGTGAGGTGATAAGAACAACAGATCAGTGCCTTTGAATTTAATAACTTTCCCCCACCTCCATTTTCTTACCTCTATTCTGTCTTCCATCCATGCATCTCTAAAAATTAATTTTGAAGCTAACCCAGTGCTTTTGTGGGGCTATGGAGTCTTTATTCGCACACTTGAAACTGCAGCTAAACCCCAGAGCCTTTGTTGAGCTATGTAGTCTTTATTCGCACACAACTAACTAATCAAATGAAAACACAAAAGGAAATCATTTATGGTACAAGAGGGACCTTCCCTCATCCTTAAACAAAATAGCATTTTAGGAAGCACCTATTTATTGGGCCTCCAAAGATCTCTGCATCATCTAGGTTGTGTAAGATAAATGTATTATTGTCCAGAACTTCAACCACCTTAAAAGGGCCAAACCAGAGGTTGTCAAATTTATCGTGCTTGGACTTGTCATCCCTTCTGGCATCCCACCTCACAACCAGGTCACCTTTCTAAAAAATATCCTTCTTGGTTTTCTTTTCAAAGGCCGATTTGATCTTGCTCTGATATGTTTCTGTCCTCTAATCCAATGCTTCTCTTCTTTGTTGAACTTCTATAATCTAAAAGATTCTCTTTTGGATGTCATTGGGCTCCTCAATATATTCTTGTAAGAACTTTAGGACTGGTATACCAATATGAGTGGGAAAAACATTGTTTATTCCATAAAAAAGATGAAATGGTGAGGTTCCCAAAGATCTCTTGGTGCTAATTCGGTCAACCCACAAAGAATACTTGAGTTTAGAGTCCTAGGATATCTTGTTTTCAGTCAACAAGTTCTTGATAATACTAATGAGATTTTTATTTGATGATTCTGCAAGGCCATTTCCCTGAGGGTAATAGGGTGTGGAATGTTTCAAGGAAATGTTATGACTTCCATGGAAGTCAATCATGGATTTGGACTTGAATTCTTGGGCATTGTTTGTTACTAGCTTGTTGGGGCAACCAAATCTAGAAAAAATATTAGTTTCCAGTAAATTCATGATCGCCTTGTCAGTGGAATTCCTGGTGGTCACAACCTTGATCCACTTGGTGAAGTATTTGGTGGCACTGAGGATCCACTTGTGCTATCCACTCGAGGGTGGATTTACCTCTCCTATGAAGTATAACCCCTATTTATGAAATGGACCACTGGCAGTGATAGGTTTTAGAGGTAGTGATAGTAACTTTTGTTTTCCTGCAAATATTTGACACTCATTGCAAGCCATGGCGGTAGAAAATACATCAGAGAAAAGGGTGGGAAAGTAGTACCCTGCCCTTAGGATATTGAGAGTTGTGGCCTTCCATTGTTGGTTCCCTCCACATAATCCTTTGTGCATTTCGGTTGTGACATGTTTGGATTCATTTTCATCGAGGCATTTTAACAGGATGTTAGCAGGATCCCTCCAATACAAGCTCTGGTTTGAAGTGCAGAATTTGATAGCCTTCAACTTGAGAGACCTAGCCTTTGTCTTCTTCACATCTGGTGGACATTCAAAATTTTGCAAAAAATAAATGATGTTTTTATACCAAGGTGAACATGAGTAGTTTTCAAATACATGTAAACTGTCGTGTCCAGGTTGTATGATGGGTGTGTCTGATTGGGTGAATATTTGATGCAATTCTAGCATCTTGCAGTTTGATTCTGACAACAACTTGGCAAGTCCTTGTCCCTTGATCAGTTTGGTGGGTTTTATGTGTAGGTCATACTCCAATAGTTTGACAATCTGTTGGTAGCCAATTCACATTTTTCCACTATTTTATAAGCTACCTACACCGATCTTTTGCAAACATTGGTTTTTCGTCACAATTCTCAAATAAACAACATTTTTATTTTTTGCGACATTTGCGCATTTACCTTTCATTTGTTTTCACGACTGTAAGCGTGAAAACTTGATCTTTCGAAGTCATATTAAAATCATTATTGAATTGTCATTATCCTTCTTTTCGATATGCCTATTGTGCTTACATTTTACTTATCATTATACAGTTGGCAAGACCTTTTGATCTGCACTCATTTGACATTCTTTGATTGATCATGTATTCTCGTTTCATGAGTGATTAAGTTTGTGATTCATTGGCAACTGGATTTATATGTTCTTTGATTTGATCTACTTGACCATTGGTTTCATAAAGATATATAGGTGTTATGGTTAAATCCTTGATTTATTTCATTTGATATAACACCTAGTTCAAAACGCACTGGCACATTGGTTAAACTCTTGATATGAATCGTCACAACGCATGTCACATGGTTAAACACTTGGTATTGATTTCAATTCATGTGTTTGGTTTTAAAACTATGATATAACCATTGCTTGCGCGAATGATTAATACACTCACCATTGATTTCAGTGGTCGGACAAGTGACATAATTGTTGAACTATACTATAGTGAGTTGAACAGCTATAAGCGTCAGCAGTTGTACCTTGGCAATAACTATTAGGCATGGCCAGCAAATAAGCTCCACCACCTTCGCACGATGTCATTTATGCCTATCCCTTATCCCTGTTTCACCTCTGCTACCTCGGGTAACCTTTCGTGCACTCTGCTCCTGTGTGTGCTATGATCCAAACCCTGGACTTACCGTGTGCTCGGCTCCATGACACCGGTGGTGCGAATTGAGCTAAACGGTAGCCAAGCCTTGCTACTGTTCGACAATGCCTGGAAAGACTTAGAGGATAGCGTTTGGCTCACCTTCGTGCAGAGGTTTGAGGGTTTTAATTTATTTGTTGCACAAAAATTCGCCCTGACTTTTGATGGCTGTAGAGCCAAGGTGGGTGACGTTCAGTTGGAAATCAGTGAAGAGATCATTAGCTCTACTACAGGGTTACCATCCATGGGCCAACGTTGGTTTAAAAATTCAAAAGTGGAAGAGGTGCCATGGCCACTACTGTTCGTCTCACGAAAGGTCACATCCTGTGACAGAGGTATGCCCATTTCCATGCTTAAACCACGATGGCATGACCTTTTGATGGTGGTTAAACAATTCGTGACCTATGAGGGTCGATATGGACTCATTTTTCTCTACCACCTGCGTTTGTTAATGAATTTTATAGGGTATCCATTGAATATTCTTTTCTACTTCCAGCGTAGCCTATATAAAATGTCAAAAAGGTTTAAAAGAGAAAAGGCTGACAGTAGCTTGTTCCACCATGGCCTAATCAGGCTCATCATTGTTCATCACTTAAGTCTCCACGGTGATAGCTGGCGAGCTTTTACCACTCGAAATGGTTTTGATGATACATACCCTGTCCAGATTGACAAGCCTGTGATTAATGAAGCTAAGGTCAGGCCACCCGTGCCCTTCCATGTCCTACTACCTTCTCCTAAACCCTCGGTCGACCCTGATGTTGACTTACCCGACGCTATAACTGAGAAGGTTGAGGCTTTAAAAAAGCCTGAAGCCCGGACAGTCGTCATGTGACCAATGTGATGTGTGGTTGGAACGATACTATATAGACATTCCTGTACTTCAATCGAAAATCAAATCACTGGAAAACCAATTTGCAGTGTTGACCAACCAAAGGGACAAACTTCGAGTTGTTGATAGGAAGCAGAAAACTACTGGTTCCATCATTTTTCGGAATGTTGAATCGGCTACAGCCGTTGTCAATTCCAAAATGTCATGATCAAGCCGTCTGCTCGTCATTCAGGTATGAATTTCGATATCGTTTTCGTTTTGTGAATTCCTTGAATTAATATAAGGATGTGAGTTTGGTTTTCAAATAGCTCTGTCTATCATTTGAAATGGCTCTGTCATAATGTCGTTCATCCTGTATATTGTTTTCGCTTTGCTAAAAATAAATGAAGTTTTGATTTGGATACATGATTTTCTCATGCCCAGTTTAGCCACTGATAGGTTTTCATTGGATTTGATTCATTTGTATGTTGAGCTAATGAAATCGATGGTTTGTTTTTGCTTGGATTTGGTTAGTATCTAATCTGAACAAGAGGTTATCATGCTAAATTTAGAGTACGATCATGTTTTGATTTGATTTCGTTATGGTCAGTTTGTATGCTGTGATTGCCGAATGATTTCATGAGTTTGAATTGTTATAATCTTCTAAATCTGGAATACAACTCTGATTGAGAAAGAACGACTCTATTTTTTCATGAAAACAATATTCTCATTTAAGCCTGTGCAAATGATATTTACGCCCGAATCATGGAACGATTTTTTATTCACCACGACTGTGTTTAACCCCAGCTATTCGATTCGCTTGATTGGATTGTTGTGTATCTTCAGTTAGTATGATCGTTTTTATGAGTTGTATTCATATCAAAAATAGACTTGATTGTGGCTCTGTTGATTTTAATTTTCAAACGAGTTTGTTAACTCAAATCGACTTATGTTATTTTTGTCAAATTCATATGAGGAAATTCGGGTAATAGTCGTTTCAAAATGAATTCAAGTGATGATTTCATGAATGATTTTGTCTGCCCCAATTTGCAATAACAAACGATCAGACAACTCTTACGAACCATGTTATCAACTGATTGATTTTGTTATGATTTCGTTTGTGAACATTTACGCACCAGTTTTGATTTAATTCGCTCATGACATGGATTGTTTGTTATGTCAATAAAGTTATGTCGATTGGAAAATGATCTTGTTTGGATTCGATTGTGTTTCCTGTTGATGGGGCAGCATAACAATTGCCTATGATTTGTTTTAATTGTATCGATTTCAATTTGATATGAAATGATTTCATTATTGTTCATTACGATTATGTTCACTCGACTTTGTGGCAACAAACGAAACAAAGTATATGCATCTTTGTAGTCATTTGATTTTACTTTTGTTTTGATCTCGAATTAGTATAACAATCTCAATTTGAATGATTTGTTTGTCTTTCAAATAGCCATTAGATACTTGTTAATTATTGAATTTGATTCTTTAAAGATTTGAATTGTTTTTAATGTTGATTCTGTGTCTTATTTAGACCAGCTACAGAATCGCAGGATTCTGTAGCTAGTCTATAGAATTAGATTTTTATCATTTTCTTTAATAAAATATCCTTCTAACTTGTCCATTTTTTACCCTTTTCAGGTACATCCGAATTGCATTGGACATGCTGGACAGTCTAGGGGATATTTGTGTGTTTTAGTTTTATTTTAGGTTCCTAGTTTCGTCAGACTTGGGATATCTTCCCAGATTTTATGTAAACAATTTTGATAACTTCCATAGGGATGTTTTACCCTGTGGAAAGTCTTTAAATACTTATTATTTTGTGTAATAAGGATCATCCTCACTTGTGGGAGAACCAGGCTATGGATTTCTAATACAAACTGAGACAGGAGTTGATGTTTTGCTACAGCTTTCGCTTTTCAATATATCAATCTTTTGTTTCA
>SNQJ01S0145387.1:0-14309 GCA_010110895.2 Picea sitchensis | reverse complement strand
CGACTGGGTAGGATAGGAAAAAATTCCAGAAATTTCTCGTGTGATAGTCAGCTCTTTCTCTATCACCACCAGAGAATCCAGGGAGAAAATTTATGTATTCAAAGGGCATTTGTTGAGGGTACCCGGGGATGTTACTCATGTCTAAAGGCTTGTAGTTCCCGGGATCCCATTGTGAAGTCATTGTTGGCTTCGTCATCAGTGGAGTCACCAGATAGTTTTCTTGAAACTATCAAAGAAATAGGGAAAACACCCTAGTGGAGTCGCTAGGTAAGCATGTAAGATAAGGCTCTGAGTCAAGTCTTACTGAAAAGATTTGTCGTTTGAGGAGAATCGACTCAGTGTTCCCCGACAATGGCGCCAAAATGTTATCGAATAGTTTGTAGCTAGGAAAAGGGCTATAAGATTGAAGGCCAAACTGGCGTAACATGAACCTATCCTACCCAATGTCACCAAGATGGGGAGGTTCTTTCTCTTTAGGGAGGTTAGGCCCAAGGGAGACGTCCCCAGTGACCTGTGGTTTTGAGGAGGCAGAAGGATAATCAGATAAGGACAAACTTTCCCCCTTACAAGTCACCACCCAAACAAAAAGTCCTGGCTAAACAACCCATAATAAAGTAAATCCCCAATGAAGAACACCTACCTGGAACAAGACAACAACAAGCAAATATATGCATGCTATATTTCAATGGATTAGTACTTCATAAGACTATCTGATAAATATATATAAGCAATTAACAATAAATGTTGACGAAGTCAATGTTTATCAATAGCAAATGAAAAGAATATGACACTTCACCAATAAATATTGGAATGATGTGGCATTCAATGTAACCAATCAACACTTCATTTAATAGATGCTTTAAACCACCATTCAATTGTTCATAAAGTAAAACATTGTTTCATTAAAGATGAAATATCCAATGATGACATCAGCAACTTAGGGTTAGTAGGTTAGGATTTGAAATTCAAAGAATTTAGAGAGTATTTAGATCAAGTTCTACTTCAACGCTTGGGGGTCTTAGGATCAGTTCCTTAGGGTTTAATGGAGTCAATAATGAAGTACGCAAGAGTTGAAGGAGGCAAAGACTAAGGACAAGAGGGAGAAGTTTTGAGGTGTTGCTTAGGCAAGGCCTCAAAATCAAAACCCTAGGGGAGAGAGGCTCATTCCGATGTTGCTACAGCAAGGCCTCGTGCTCTCTCCTCCTTCCTTAGGTCAATTTGACAAAACGGCTAGCTCAAATGAAGCACAAAATCAAGACAAGAAGGCTTAATGAGGGAGAGTGTTGCTACAACAAGGCTCTTTCATCAAACCCTAAAAGAAAAACGGCCCTAAGTGTAGATAACCTAGGCCTGGAACATCTTCTTCCTCTTGAATTCTAAATGGTACGGCTAACATAGGAGAGGAAGAAAAGCAGTGTAGCTACGGTTAGGCTCTCTTTTTCTTCTTCAATGGCTGAAATTTTCTCTATCAGGGGACATGAGACAAGGACCTACTTGTGTGCTTGTCACCTAGGGTTTTGATTCAGCAAATTATAAACATATGCAAGAAAATAAGACTACAACCATTCATTTAAGAAGTTTTGCAGAAAAATACTTACAAATCACCAAGAAATAACCATGCAAAGTTCAAACCCTAGTTGTAACACCTTCCTTCAAGAGAAACACCATAGAATGCCAAAAAAGTCTTCCTTCAACAAATGCGCCTCACTAAATCAGCGAATAACCCAATATAGGGCACAAATTTCAGACCTCACCAAGTGGTGAGTGAGTGATGATGAAAAAATGAGAGTGAAAATCTCCCATTTATACAAAACCTTGACCGAATTTTACATTTAGGTCAGGTAAAAAGGCCGACAAGGCCAAAATATCAAATCATACTGTTTTACATTAAATTGTCAAGTTAAAACCCTAAATAAAGCTGAAAGGAGAGTAAAAGCCCCTCCAAGTGAGACATTAGCCCTTTTAAGGGCAGATGGGGCATCCTGGAGCAAAACATTAGCCCTCCCTAGGCTTCTCCAACCTACCACACCTGCCACTACTGCCTACCCCAAACGTCCATGATGTTGGGTGACGTCATGGTGAAGGTGGTGACATCCTAGGCCTCTAAAGGCCAACGTTCCACTAAGAAAGGGTCATCCCCCTTAGGTCAAGTTGTGTCAGGGTGCCTTTGGTGGAACGTTCTCTTCTTCTCTGGTGCAAAGCCCCTGATCCATCTGTGTCCTGTCTCTGCCCCCTGATGGGGTCTCAACATCCATCTGGTAGGCTCTTCAGCCCCATGGAGGTCCGAACTGATCATCTCCCCATGTGTACCGGTCCAAATGGTACCTGTCTATCGAGCATGGTCTTGCACATCAAAGGCTACACCCTCCGTGGGCTTATCAGTCACAGGGATCATAGCAATGTCAATCACATCTCATCATCAATATTTTATTAAACATATGCATAAAATACTTAATACATCGGTTAATAGCTCAAAGACGTTACACAAGCTTGCTATACAAATGTGGGAGAAAAGACAAAAGGTCCTATTGGGCTAGTGCCCATCGGAAAAGGAGAGTTCCCAAGAGAAACCTCATCAAAACCATGTGAGTGGGTGATGTGGTCAGGGCAAGTCCAAGCATGTGGCTGCAGTGAGAGCCAAGGATGCAAAGTGTTACCTGTGGGTGCCTTTATAGAAGGCGAGTTGTACCTGTCATGGATGCATTCTTTCCAAGCACATTCTTGCCTTTACTTTTTTATTCTTTTATTGCTTTTCTTTTTCTTTTTGTTCAAGAGCTAATCAGGGGACGTTGCCCTAGTGTGGTGACCAGTGGTGGCAGCGTTACCCACAAGTACTTTCACAAAAATGAAAGGTCGGCTCGTGATGAGACACCCTTTCCCTTGGCCATGCAACCAAGAGTCACTGCCCTGGCATGGTAACCAGCTGCTGGCAATGTCATACCGCTAGGTACCCATGGACCTAATAGGCTGGCTTGTGATGAGACCCCCTATCCTCTGACTAGGTCTCGTTTTATTATTTTTCCGGGTCCCTCTTGTTTCTTGCTGAGAAGACTTTTATTGCTTTCTCAAGGATCCCTTCGAGAAGCATCTCGAGGTTTTAATCTTAGGCTTTTATCTTTTACTAGCTTACTTTTACCTTCTGGGCCTTTAGCCCCTTCTTCCCACGAGATAAAGTGCAATCCTGAAAATAGATCAACCCAATGCCTAGACAAGGGGAGTGGGACAAATGAGCGGGAAATAAGATGAAATAGTGGTGCTATGATGGGAGCGGACGATGGCTTTTCAGAAGTCCCCCCAGTGGCAAACCAAAACCTATGGACAAAGGCTTGCTAGGACACCCTGTCAATCCCCCGAGACATGGTAAAGTGGGCAAATGTAAGATCCAAGCAGTTGTTAGAAACAAAGGGAATCAGATGCATATATTTAAAGGTTTTAATGATCAAAAGTGACACACACCATGATACCTGGACCAATTACCTGATGGAGCAAGAACCCTTTCTGATATAGGACCAAACTGATGGTGATGGATGCTACTTTTGCTGACAAGATAAGGATGATGGAAGAAGAAAAGGTGGGCTCTGCAGGGCCATGCTCAGGTAAATCCGGCTCTCGGTACTCCATGTCTAGGACCTGTGGGCCTCGAGACATGATCTCCAAGTTATCCCTAAAAAGTGGGGATAACTGCCCCCTCATCTGCGGTTTCGGTGGTGTCTGCCTCCATGCTCTGGATGTGGCCAAAATCCTCCTCTTCGTTGTCTGAAGTCACCTCTATGTAGTGAACTTGGCCACAACCCATGCATTTGTGGGATGGGTTCCACGGCTCTTTGCAAGTGTAGCACAGTTGCTTCGTCCTCAATTTTCTTCTGGTGTTGTCGTCCATCCTACCTCTCCCCCTGTCAAATCCCCTTGGGTCTCGCCCTCCTGGGTTTAATGGAGGTCTTTGGACTCTACCTCCGGTGTTAAGGGGTGGTCTAGGCACAAACTTCGGTTTTGCAGTTGGCCCTAGATCTCTCGTCCTCCATATGGCATACTGCAAGTTGGTGGGCTTAAAAGCTTTCACCCATCCCTTCAAGGGTTCCATCAACCCCTCCGTGAAGAGCATCATGAGTCTGGATTATGATACGTCCTGCACCATGAATACTAGCCTCTGGAACTCCTCAATGTACACCTCTGGTGCTCCTGTCTGTCTGAGCTGTGTGAGCTCCTAGAAATGTAGCTCAGGGTCCCCCTGGTCAAACCTGTCAATGAGTCTCTCAGTAAACTCTGTGTATGCCACTATCTGATTGTGGCCTAGTGTGGTCAATCCATGATACCACCAATCATGAGCCTTGCCATCCAAGTACATGGTGGCAAACTTGATGGCCTCCATCTCCCTCATAGGGTTAAGCTACAGATAAGTGTCCAGTTTCTGAACACATGCATGTGCAGTTATCTTGGCCGATCCATCAAAATAGGGGATCTCCATCTTCCCTGCCCTGCACTCAAACTCATAGTTGCTCCTATGGTTCGGCCTAGGTTTATTTCTGAATTTGAGTTGACAGTATTGATCTAGGGCCATCTACCTCTGAATTGTCATACTCAAATCATTGTACTCCCTGGTACACTGTGTCATCTACTCGACAAAGTCATCCACGGGTTCATGTTGTGCATGTTCATCTGTGAACGTGGGCAAGTATCGTCTAGGAGTAGTCCTGCTATGTGGTGCGCCCCCTCCATTGCTTCCCTCAGACTGATGATAGGGAATACGATCTGGATTATACCTGTTTCCTCCGTGAGATCCACCCGTCTCCCTGTTGTCATACGTCTCTGGACCCTTTCCTTTGTGACTCATATCCATCAACAGTTCTGCTATCGTTGTTTGATTTGTATCAACCTTCCTCAACGTCTCATATATTTCGACCTGCCCCCTTCGGTTTGCCTCCTGGTTTTCTTGTAAGTGACGGACCAATGTACTCTCTGTCTGCACTATGGATTTCTGGAACTCCTATGCTAAGATTGCCAAGCCCTATGGCTCAACGTCATCACCTGAACCCTCCATCTCGTCTTCTGTTTCACTAGTCTGTTTCTTCCTTCGGCCCATATAGATACCACTGAACTTCTGCATGCGCTAATCCTCACAGGATGGGAGGATCAGAGCTCTGATACCACTGTAATGTTCCCAAGCCAATGTTTTTGCTTAGGAACACTAACTAACCACTGGATTAACTATTTTACTATTGTGTATGCAGGTTGGCTACTGATATTTCGGCCTTAGGGTTATATTCGGTTATTCAGAACAGTTTATTCAAGATATACTCAATACATGCAAGATCTCAACAATACACAAGATATGGAACCACAAAGCACAGATCTGACCTTTTTATTATGAAAAACAAGAACCTGATACAATATAGAAGCAAATCTGGAATAACATCAGATGGATCCAAGATAGAAGATATGAGCTGCTACAAAATGCTCCCAACAATACAAAATAGGCCTCCAAAGGCTAAATACGAGATGAAGATCCCAAATACAAAGAACAAAGGTTACGTCCAACCCCCTTATGCTGCTGGTACGTCCTGCTGGATGATAAGAAGGCCAATATTGTTAGAATATAATGGATGTGCTCGTTTTACCATTGAGAATATCTCTATTGTCACCCAACAATAGGCCAAAGCCACCCTCCGAGAGCACCTTAACCTTGACAGAGAATCACTCCGGAAGAAAACCCTAGGTAGATAGCCAAACAAAGGGTAGCGCACCTTTCCCCAAGGATAGCGCACCAACAAGAGCTGATCAGATAGTCCAAATCCTAGCCAAGAGATATTCCAAGCCAAAACGTAACTGCTAGCTGCAGCAGCTGCACCAACAACTCTCCTCAAACCTGCGCACAAAACTGGGCACTGCAGTGCGCACAAGTGTTGCTCTGCAATTCTAAACTGCTTGCAAGAATGACAACTGGCCTCCTGTATTTATACTAATTCTAGCTAACTGCCTGGGTCGACTTCTCATTCTGGGTATCTGTCTGTTCAGTGTATATTATTAATTCTGGCCGACTTCTTCTCTTGGAGGCTAATAACCTAACATAAATTATCTTCTTGAGCCGACAAGTCTTCTAGGGTTATTAGCCAACTCATTAGGGTTACTTCTTGCTTCCCAGAGTATCTATCCTCGTCAGGTTTACACGTGGAGGTAAATACCTCCCGCAACTAACATAATATCAACACTCCCTCCTAGCTAGGGAGGTATTACAGGTAATGGTCTTGAGCACAAAAACATACCATTCACCTAGTAGCATAAACATAGTTGTATAGACTAGATCATGACTAGATCATGAGCACCATCATCATCATCAATGTCATCAGTTGCATCATCTCTCGAAACCATACTCTATCTGAGTAAGCAGACATGATGCTCACTCCACAAAGTGATACAAGAGACATTCTTCTAATCTAGAAGAGTAAATGCTCTAAACCATTTTCTGTCTGGGAAATCTCTGTCCTTTGATTATCCATCTAACTGATAATCATTTCCAATACTGTTGATAGTCTTCAAGGGAATCGAAACAAAATAGAACACAACTGTGTCTATCCATAGTAGTACATAACTACAATCCAGTGGTACACTACCACACCAAGTAACAAACAAGTACTTGATCAACAACATATACTCACGAACAGTGGAACACATCCACCACATTAGTATACATATAATGTCATACAGTCTTCATAACAATCATTTGATATCAACCTGCACAGAAACAATGTTATGATATAAACTGAATCATCTGGGCCAATCTTTCACTCACATCTGTGAGATCTGAAAGAATATCTGCCCTCAGAGTAGAACAATGAGATATCTGGACTATTCTTCTCAAGCAAGGAAAAATAACTGTCCTCTCTTCTGAACCTGGACCATTCCCCATCCCGGGCCATTCTTCCTACACTAATCAAAGTGCACCCTGGAGAGAATGTATAAACCCTAAGGAATGTTTGTCCCTGATTGTTGAGCCTGGACCATTCCCCACCCTGGGCCATTCCTCCTACACTAATCAAAGTGCACCCTGGAGAGATTCCTCCTACACTAATCAAAGTGCACCCCGGAGAGAAAGTATAAACCCTAGAGAATGATTGTTCGACCATTTCCTCTCGTTAACCACAAGAGGAAAGATTGTCCTACATCAACCTCCAAAACTTAACCATTTCCTCTATTAACCACAATGAGAAATCACTGTCCGAATGAGCGTGGGCTAGTCTTCTTGGAGTAACCCTCAAGAAGAGACTCTTAGACGACTCTCCATGTTACCCACAATGGGGAAGTCATTGTCTATGGTACATCACCTAGACTACTTCCCATGTTAACCACATGGAAAATCGTTGTCCGTCAGAATCTCAAGTAATCCACTCTTCCTAAATGTGAAAGAATCATTTCATCCTAACCATTTCTTGAATTGAAAAAATGACTGCCCATGAATCAACAATACATTAGTGCTCCTCCCAACCTCAGAGTTATCTCTTCCTCTTTCAATAAGGGAGTCGTCTCCACAAGCCCCAAAATTTCGAGTGCACGCGAAACTCTTTTCATTTTGGAACACATGTTTTACCAAAATGTCCGCTATCCGCTCATCTCACAGGAGATATGCATTGGAGAACCACTTTTCCTTTCTCGACTTCATCACTTGATAATGTAATGCTTGATTTCAAAATGTACTGTAGTCTGGAACACTAGTTTTTTTCTCTCAAGGCTTCATGTAGCTCTAGTTAATAAGGTATATCATTGTTGTATTCCTCTTTGTTCTTGCTAGCTCACAATATCGCGGGTAAGAGTCAACCGAACATATCCATGTGGCACTTTTTCTGCCATTTTAGATCTTTGTCATGGATTGAAATCCATCATCCCAATTCTCTGAGTAATCATTCGATATAATATCTCTCAAGTAGGTAATCTTCACCACGTTTTTGATGTGCACTGGAGGTTCTCTACCAAGTTATCTTCTTCCATCCGCATATTAAGGGTCTATGCCCAAAGTCTTGAGGTTGCTCTTCATACTTTATTCAATTTCTTCTCGAGAACATTCTTTACATTCATCCGATGTAGAATTCCAACTCATGAATGATGTGGATGATATAATGACTCATACCTCTACATGAGTCATTATTCCGATTTACAAGAACAAGTAATCATCATAGTCTTCCTCCATCTGGGAGAACCCTGAGCCTGATCTTGCAATGCTTGCATATATATATTGTTCTTCATCACAATTTTTATTTCCTCTTCTTGATTTCTTTTAGAGAGTTCATCAGCCGGTAATCTTGTGATTCTAATACAATGACCGGTTGTTCTAGCTTCTTTCTTTTCTTGGAATCTTCATGTTCTTCCCGATGTGTTTCTTTTAGTTCTCGGGTCCATGGAGTTTCTCATAGATTCCATTCCCTAAAGATTCCATTTCTTTCATCATAGGATCACGGATGTGGGATGACAACTAGGGATACTTTAAGGCTTCAAAGAGATCTCCCTTTCTCCGAGGCTTGAACTCTGACATCGCATCTGCCTTCATGGTCGCTACCATGGATATATACTTCATAATATTCACATATTCTTTAATGGATCATATTATTAGCTCCCTCCTAATCCTTGGTTTCCATGTATGAGTGCATATAATTGGCTCCTCCTGCCTAACGTAGTCCACGCTTCGTCTCAGATCCTTATTGTCTTTGTAATATATATTTGGCTCTCTTGTCTAACAGAGTCCACGTCATTCTTGTTGTCTCTACAAAATGTCATAAGTCTTTCTAATTTCTTCTTGATTGCTAACTTCTTTCTCATTTCTTGCTCTCTTCTAAGTCTCTTCACATGATTGATCTCGGCTTATCTTGTAATAGCTTCCACATGATTTGTTTGACGATTTCATCCTTTCATGTGTGTATTATCTGATATCAATCCTTATCTTGTTGTTCTTCCATAGGTATAGTTCTTCTTGGAACACATTATCTTCCAAGAGATAGATATACAAGATATGTACGTAGACGATGCAAAACGAAGATATGTGTACAAGAAATAAGAAGAGTATTGTTACCTTTAGAAGAAGAAGCCTCTTTCAATCGCTTAGTCTTCTTTGGTGGTTCCTTTCTTCGCAATTGATGCTTCGTGTTTTCTCCTTTCTTGTGTTCATGCCCGGAGGCAAATGCATCCCACGCCTTGGGGAGACCATTGAGCTAAGGGGCTTACCAATTCTTTCTCCGAGATGATCTCTTCAATATCTCTGCGCTTGATCTCTTAATTGTGAGATTCTCACAAAATATGATGTTATGTTGTCCCCTATCATTCATCTTCATGTCACGTAGCTCATTCTTCGCATTCTCATGACTTGTCCAATGTTTCTGACCGAGAAGAGATTTGTTAGAGCATCATACATCTTCTTCGATGACTCAAGATGGGAGATGTAGGGTATCAAGTGGTCTTTTATACATTCCACTATGATACTCATAGCATTGATGTCACCGTCTTTGAACTTCTCCATAACTACAACGTTTTGTGGTTCCTTCTCTTTTCCTTCTTCAAACACTGGTTCCACGATCTTTCCTTTCACGATATTCAACACTTTATTCTTGGCAAGGATGAGGTCGATCCTTGTCTTCCACGCTTTGAAGTTAGAAGCTCCATATAACTTGTTCTCTGACTTCATAGAGTAAGTCATGGCTGCTTTGACTTGGTCAACCCTAGATTTGACCAGAAACTCAAACTCGACGTCTTGGCTTGCTGAGAGTATCAGGATATGCACTAGGCTAGGGCACACTAATCTGTCCGAAAATTAGGTCAATCCCTTTACTTAAGGTGCCTCAATGAGAGGTTTAGGGTTTCTGAAACTGCACCTGCTAGTAACCCTAGCGGCAGTGCTATGGTGACTGCTCCTGCTAGAAACCCTAGCAACAGTTCTTCAATGAGCTCAATATCCTTGCGGCTATGTTTCCTTCCAGTGGTTAGACTGAATGAAGGAGTTGTGGGCCCATAACCTGTTAGAATATAATGGATGTGCTTGTTTTACCATTGACAATATCTCTATTGTCACCCAACCATAGACTGAAGCCACCCTCCGAGCACCTTAACCTTGACAGAGAATCACTCCGGAAGCAAACCCTAGGCTAGATAGCCAAACAAAGGGTAGCGCACCTTTCCCCAAGGATAGTGCACCAACAAGAGCTGATCAGATAGTCCAAACCCTAGCCAAGAGATATTTCAAGCCAAAACGTAACTGCTAGCTGCAGCAGCTGCACCGACAACTCTCCTCAAACCTGCGCACAAAACTGGGCAGTGCAGTGCGCACAAGTGTTGCTCTGCAATTCTGAACTGCCTACCAGAATGACAACTGGCCTCCTGTATTTATACTAATTCTGGCTAACTGCCTGGGCCGACTTCTCATTCTGGGTATCTGTCTGTTCAGTATATATTATTAATTCTGGCCGACTTCTTCTCTTGGAGGCTAATAACCTAATATAAATTATCTTCTTGAGCCAACAAGTCTTCTAGGGTTATTAGCCAACTCATTAGGGTTTCTTCTTGCTTACTAGAGTATTCTATCCTCGTCAGGTTTACACATGGAGGTAAATACCTCCCGCAACTACCATAATATCAACAAATATTTCGACCCAGCTAAAGGAGGTCTCAAAACAATGCCAAACTCAACCAAAGGATAGATCGGGACAAGGGAAATCCCTCCCGGAAGTATGAAGCTCAAATACTTGGTCTTCCTCCTCAATCTACTGGAACCCTAATCAGATCTACGCCCTCCTCAAACCCTAAAGTGCCGAACAATTCGACCTGGATGAAGGAGGCCTCCAAAACTCCTGAAACTCCCTAGGGTGATAGATCGGGCTGCCACAAGCACCTAGGAGAAGTTTCACAATCAAATCTAAGGTATAACTCCCTAGATCTGAGAATGTCTTAATCATCAAGACGTCCTCCTTCTCTCAAAGCCGTCCCAAATCAGTAGCTCCCAATCTGGCCAAAGTAACTCTTCCAAAACACCTCCAAACTGATGAGCAAGGTCCTGCAAGAAAAACCCAAGTGCTAGAATGTTTCAAGGCTCTTTAACAATGATGGATCGAACTTCCCCTTAGACAATGGTTTGCCCTTGCTGGAAATCCCTGAATAGTACGGCCCTGTTGCTCTCCTGAATCGATGAAGGAAGCTGTGATGAGTGTAGAATGGTGTGGGTGGAGTATTTCATCCCCGAGACCAAGCTTGGAACAAGTGAGTGGGATCTTTCACCACTGAGTTGCTCTCTAGGGTTTGTAATCTCAAAAGCCTCAAAACTGTGTGCTCAAGAGCTCAACAAGCAAATACCAAAATATCCAAGATGAAGGAAAGGTGCGCCCTAGCCTTTCCTTTATACTTCCATTATGTTTCCCTGTTGAGTTAGTTTAACCCCTAGGTTCAACTTCTAACTCAACCTCAAGCGTTCTAATTCTTCATTGGGTTACTTTTTGCTCTTTTTCCCTTTTTCCTAAGTCAACTTCAAAATATAACATTAGTTTGATTGACTTTTCCCCATACTGTATGAGACTATGGTCTAGTGGGGATGCCTAGACCACTAAGTCTTCCCAGACCTCTTCATCAAGAGGTGGGGGACATTACACACCTCTCCCTTGAAGTGGCACACTTGCAAGTGGGGGTGTCAATTCCAAGGAATGACTCGCCCCTCTCTCAACCAAACTCCATGAGGTGTCAACCCAACACTCTCCTTCACTTTGAGTGGTGGAAAACCCAACTCTCACCTTCATGCCACATGCCCTCTCTCGAGCAACTCGCCCCTCACATGTGGCATGCGCTCTTGCCTTGGAATTCACGCCCTTTGGGCTATTTAAGTAAGTCGCCCCTCCCAATTCAAGCTAGTTGGAGCTTGGGGAAAGTATACTTGCATTGTAATGCTATCATTTGTATTCCTCTCTTGAATTGAATAAAGAAGACTTTGGAGGTCCATTGTGGGTGGTTTCATTGTGTGGATTCTCATTGCTCATTGCTTAAGTTGTGCTCGAGGTAACTGTAGATTAGCTCTCTTGTTTTTCTTGTTTATTAAGCATATCCTTTGGATGTAAGACTTATCTAAACTAGCTTGTTTAATTATTGTCTTATTGTCCTTTATATTTGAGAAATTAGATTTCATGTCTATTTAAGTTAATATACATGTTTTTCTAACTTTCAAGTGTAGGGAATTGCATACTTAACAATTTTTTTGGAAAGAGTTGTTTTAGCTTATAGGTTCTCAAAATTGAAGAAGTGAAGCCTTGGAGTTCAACTCTTCACTCTTCTTCAAGATCTTTGTGGAGCAAGAGTCCCTCAACTATTTCTCAAAGGACCCCATAGCCCAACGATTCAAGTCTTGAGCAAAGCCTTCCTCTCTCTTTCTCAAAATATCTAAACTATTCTTTCTTTGGTTACTTTCAATACATGCAAAGCTAGATTTCAATTTCAAGTTAAATCTAAAGAATCCTTCTTTTGCATGTTAAAAGAAAGTAGATTAGATCTCATTTTATAAAGTTTCATTCCTTAATAGATCTAGCTTTCACAATCTATGATTTAGCTAGTTTTAAAAGATAAATTTAAAGGCTAAAGGTAGTTCTTTCTCCAAGGGTTTTAAAATCTAAAATTGAGCAAACTTATTGATATTGTTTTCACGGTTTTAGGACAGCAAACAATATCATTAAGAAAAGGCTCTCCTTTCTTACTTTATTAAGCTTCATTTTGGCTAATTTAGTGTAGATTCTAGTTAGAAATTTTTGCATAATTTCTGCACATCATCTAACATATTTTGCAGGGTCTTCCAACACATTTTTGGGCATCTTTTGCCCCCAATACCTTGCTGGTTTTTGCAGGTTTGCAGACAGCCAGGGGGAGACTTTGCCGAATTTTGGCAGATTTGGTCCATCCAGGACCCCAGAAGCACCTATCCTCCTTCCTAAACATTCTCAAAACTTGTAAAACTTGTTGATCTCCCTTAATGAAGGATCACAAGTCTTCCTAAAAAAAAAATCATTGTAACCTCATCAATAAAATCAGTGGGCTACACAGTGCCCAATATTCAATCCCCCTTGGGGGATCGGTGTTTTGTGTGATTCTTTTTTTTTTTATATTTCTCATTTGCTTTCAATTTTCACTAAGTTAATAAGATAAAATCAGTAATAAAATCAATCACAGCACCGCAAAACAGTAGTTTAGATTTTATTTTCATAGCTTAGCTTAGTTTAGATTTCAATTTGTAGATTAAATTTCAATTTCTAGATTAGCTTCAATTTTGCAATTTACTTTCTGCATTTGAATTTGGAAATAAACCATCCCCTCAGCTCCCCTTATTATGTCCTAATCCCTCTTCTGCGAGCTTCGGCTTAATCTCTGGAGGTAACTTCCACACAGAACAGGGGCTGGTCAGTGCAGAGTATTTTTAATTAGGGAAATCCAATATTGATTATTGTTTAATTGGGATCTCGCATTGAGTTTGTGTGTGAAGTCAGGGGTATATTCATTAATGAGATTATTCTCTCCTTGTTGGACCTCCGACATTGCTCATTGTTTGGGATTTTGTATTGAACTTGCATGTGAAGTCAGGGGGATACTTTCCTCATTGGACCTCCGGCATTGTTCTTTGCTTCCAATTGAGGGATAATCCTTAGAGGGCCAAATCTAGATTAGATTTCATTTTGCAAATCACTTACACACACTTCACACTTATAAGTGGGCTTGCACTTACAACAGCCACTTCACAACCAACCACTTAACAAACTCATAATAAAACTTATCAATACATCTTCATTACAGCAGCGTTTTCATTTATCTTGCAGCAACATTTACTTAATGGCACTGGTCTTATATTTGCTTATCATCTATCTTTACAAAGTACTTGTATTTGCTTTCATACTGTATCCTTTTACATGCAATTATTTCTCATGCTTTTATCCTTATCATAAGCAATTTCCATTATGTGTCTTATATGTTGCTAGTGTAGATATATTTGTTTCTTGCTCTTGCTTTATTAAACTCCTAGATTTCATTATGTACTTAGCTTAGTTCAAGCCTTAGTTATTTTCTTAGGGACTACCCCTCTTGGCTTCGCTAGGAGGTGGCCTAGACGGAGGAGTTGAGGATCGGGTGACAGCACCTTGACTCGAAACTTGCCCCTAAGGACACACCCAATGGCAGCAACAGGTGGTAACAATGTGAATTCACACCTATGGAGTGTTTCCACATCACAATGAAAACTGAGAATCTACCCAACAACTCTCTTTGGCAGAAATAGAAAAAGCTTCTAATTATATTTTCACTTCCTAAATCCACCT
>SNQJ01S0145386.1:0-24098 GCA_010110895.2 Picea sitchensis | reverse complement strand
TAGGGTTAGGTTTTTGGATGTCTATGAATTTTGGCATTCTCATCTATTGTAAAAAGGCCTCTAGAGCCTCATTGTAATGATCTTCTCACGAATGCGAGTAGCAGCGACATCTCTTCTCAGAGATAAGCTACCAGCGCCCTAGCTAGTTTATTTCCATTCTGTCTGTAAGCATATTTCAGTAATTTGTTATTAATGAAATGAAGTTTTATTTCTGCTGCATCTCGGCGTTTATGTGTATTTCTGTATTTCATTGTGTTCCTACATAAATCTAGATCAATAGGGGTCTAGAATCCAAGAGGATATTTACTTGTTCGCAGGGGAATTTTCCTACAACAACGAGTCTGGTAAAAAGCACAGTAAACTTAAACACTTATCTTCATCTGAAATTTCAATCTCAATAGATACTATCTGACTTACCACAGTATTGAAGGCATTCAAATGCTCTGCCACCAAGTCTCCATCTCTCATCCTCAGGTTATACAGCTTCTTTCTCAAGAATAGTTTATTTACTAGGGACTTAGATTGATACAACTTCCCCAACTTATCCCATAAATCCTTGGCTCTAGCTTCCTCTGACACATTCAGTAATACTGAATCTAAGAGACATAGTCGCATTGTACTCTTCACCTTCCGATCAAAATTTTTCCAGTCATCTGCTGAAGTTACTGTAGGTGTAGTACCTAGATCCACCATGATCCATTGATCTATGTCCACCAACAGATCTTCCATATTGAGCTTCCACAACTCAAAACTTTACCCATTAAACTTCTCTATCTCCATTTTCAAACTGCTCGCCATTTATTTTCACCTGAAAAATCAATACCACATATCTCCCACTGTAACAAGTCTTATCACAAACCCGATCCAAACCCTTGACCACAAAGGCATCCCCCTGAAGCCAACCTCGCTCTGATACCAAATGTAGATTTTAACCTTGTACAATATTTTACTGCAAACATATTTTCAATAAAGTAACACAAAATATACAATGGAAAATACACACATTACACAAAGATTTTTCTCCTGGAAACCCAAACCGAGAAAACCAACATATTCTATATTCATTCACAGTGATTCATTGTTTACAATACAATATACATATAGGATCCAACGACATCCAAAACCCTAACCCAATGACCTGTATTAGTCAACAACCCTAATTCATTAATTGAAAATAGAACACCATCGGAAAAAACCGTGTGCGAAAAACTGCCCAACAATGGACACATAAATCGAGGTGACATGAAAAACGAGGCAAAAATGTGACATGTTTCTCGAGGAAAAACATTTCTTGGGGGCGCTGCCCCCAAATCTCTGCGGCCCCCCTCAAACCCCCCTGCACGCCCGACGCGACATAGCAGACACTAAAGCTAGTCATACAAAGAATATAAAACATACCCAATAGTGGTGACTTCTCTCTTTTTTTCTATCTATAAAGTAAATACCAAACCTATTACAATTGCGCTTTGTATGGTGATTGCTTTTCTTCCCCACCTGTACCCAATGTTGGGACTGAATTCTCCTTTTGAGGTAATAATTACATGATTGCCAAGTCTAATATAGATGTTGCAAATCTTGGTTTGTGTATCCTTTCACATGCATTCATTCCTCCCAAACAGTTAATAACACATAAGCCATTTGTGGGTCCTCTTTATAGTCAGTTTGATTACTTGAATATTGTTAAATAGGAAAAACTTATTATATATTGAATTGTTATTGGTCCTCTTTAAGCCATTTGTGGGTCCTCTTTATAGTATGTGCATGAATTGTTATGCCTATGAAAACTTTAATAGGAAAAACTTATTATATATTGATGGTCATTTGCGCACTCATGGGAACATTGAAGGGTTCATAAATAGTTGTAGGTGCTCCTTGTTCAATGTAAATTGTTTACTTGAGGAACACTCTAATGATAAAGAGTTCTATATGAAAAGGAAGGCATCCATATGTGTTGTTATATATGAAATATGCAGTCTGTATCCTAGTGACAAGTTGTCAATAAACTATAACTTTTGTAGACCACCAACCACTTGTCAAAGATAGATTGCATTGGGACTACCTTTAGACATCCCCTTGGGATGTAAGAAAAATGTCATTGAGTAGTTGTATTTTTGGGTTTTCAAAGGAATTAACATAAATGTGTTGCTTAATTCAACATTTTATAAAGTGTTTGGTTACATGTGTACTATTGGGGAAAAATTCAATGCTTATAATAAATGTTTGGTCTAATTTTTAAACATAGTAAATGTTTTTACTAATATCATCAATTTAATGTTCAATATTTTTGCAATTAGGATTATGATGATGAGCGACATGTCTACCATCTATCGTTGCAACCCACTATGATGTCAATTGAGAGAATTTTGTTAAATGAGCATAGCTCATAGATGAAGCATACCAAGCACGGTTGAATCAACCACATATTCAATTCCCACTACATCCTAAGTCACCAATTTAGAACATCTACAATAAAATTGGTTCTTCACATGTTGGGGGTGAAGATAATAATATAGAGTCGGCCATGGATAATTTATTATGGAATATCCATGCCATGGAGGGAATGTTGTTGCATCCATTCCAACAAGATAAGATAGGGAACACTGCTCATATCATCGATGCCTTCTTCAAAATCCTAAAATCCACTTCCATCACCCCTCTCTTTGGACACAGGTCAAGGTATACCAAACTAGGGAAACAATGTTACTGTACAACTTGAAATCAATGTATGGTATGTTAGGTGTGTGTTTCTTGGCACTATTGAGGTAACTGACCATTAAGTCCCTTGTATTTTAATGAATCTTGTCACACAATTAGCAATGAAAAGCAAGTTCATGCATGCTTGATGGCAGTGTAAATTTTTATTGCTCTCTAATTGTAGGTGACTCAAAGATAAGGTACTTCCAAGTGATAATTCCCTCCTTGGAAGTTGTGAAGAGGCAAATCAATTGTTGGAAAATTTGGTTTTTGAGTACATATCATATCATGCGTGTTCAAATGATTGCACTATATAAAGAGGTGAATATGTGAACAAAAAGATATGTCCAAAATGTGGGCATGACAAGTTAAAAAAATGGTTCTCCTCATAAGATATCGAGGCAAATGCCTATAATCCCAAGTACTCAATGACTCTTTCACTGTAAATAATTAGCCATGTTGCATGGGTGGCATGCCTTGCATAGAAGTGCGCCAAGATTTATGTGGATCCTAGTGGATTCAATAGGGATATTGAAGCATATAGATGATAATGGGCCTAATAAATTCAAGACTAAAGTAAAAAGCCGCAGATTGAGCATATCCATGGATGGAGTTAACCCTTATTCCCTCCAAAACACCAACTATTCTATTTCTCTAGTGGTCGTGATCAATAACAATATCCCCCCATGGCTGTCCCTGAAGAATGACAATCTTATGTTAGCTCTTATAGTCCTTGGTAGAAAACAAGTGAATGGATGTCTACCTCCAACCATTGATCAATGAATTGAAAAAAATATGGGAAGGGATGCATGTATACGATGTATCAAGACCCATCCCGTCATAGAGGTATTTTACATTGTATGGCCTATGTGCATACACAATGCACAATTATCCAAGACTAGGAGTTTGTTCTAGTAAGCATGTTGATTGATTTGTTTATATTCGTAATGTTATTTGATATACTTAATTTGGTGAAATTATCTTCTTTGACACCGACGTGTTTCATATACAATGACATTGTAGGTCTTGTAACAAAAGGGTATCATGGATGTAAACATTGTGGACCTTCTATAAAGGATAGGTGGTCCAACCACCTATGAAAGTTGGTGTACGACTGCTTGATGCTATTCCTTCCAGAAGACCACCCTTATAGAATATAAACATTTTCTTTCAATGGTAAACCAATGAGAACCCAAAGACCTAAATAATTGTCACTAGTAGAATGGATTAAGGCATATGACACAAAGAAGGAGAAGGAAATTGTAGAATTGTTTGATTCAAATGGGGAACCTAAGTTCGATGATCCTGAATTTTTCAACCCCTATGTTGAAAAAAAAACCCCTGGGATGAAAAATAAATTTGTATTTTATGAGCTTCCATATTAGGAGCATATTAAGATTTCCCACTTACTAAATCCCATGCATATATTTAAAATAATTTCATCTTTCTTTATGGAGGAACATATCATCGGAAAAAAAAATGACACAATTGGTGTTAAGAGTGATATTGTTTCTTTAAATACTAAAAAGAAACATTGGCCAAGAAAATAAAGTAGAGGAAAGGTCAGTCCCTCTTGGTGTTTTAAATAAAAGGTGATGTCCCATGGATTTTGAAGAAAGATTGTCTTTCTCTAGTGAAGGATGTTGTATTGGGTGTAAAGGAATATTCATTATATGGGTCGACTCTACAACAATACTTCATCGTAGAAGAACATTTGTTGAGTTTGAAATCACATGACCATGTGAACCTTCTAAGGGACTGGATGTCGATTACACGATTCTTTTTTTGCAGTGTAGGTTATAATATGCTACACACTCACAATTTGATGCCAATTGATTTTGTATGGTTTATTTTGTAGTGACATTATCCTTTGCTTATGCATGGTTGTGTGAACCATGACTTCCCTTAGGAACTTAGATGCACCATATCTAAATTATTTGCACTTGTATGTTGGATTACATCAAAGGAGATTCACATGGCTAGCATTCCATGGTGGTGCCTAGAGATAGCTGAGATTGTTTGTATGTTTGAGAAGGAATTGTCCATGAGTTTCATGGACTTGCAAGTCCATATTCTAATTCACCTAGCTAATGAGACTGAATTATCTAGGGAGGTCTCATGTCGTGGATGTTATTCTTAGAGAGGTACATGAAAAAATTGAAGGGGTTTATTCGACAAAGGGAAAAACCTGAGGGGTCTATGGAAGAGGGGTACATAGTATATGAGTTGTTATATTATGCTAGTGAGTACATCTAACAAATTGGGAGCACACCAGGCACAATGGTTTGGGATGACCAACGGGGTGAGGAAAAATGGGAAAACGAATGGAAAAGGGTGCATGAAAAAGAGTAAGTCACTTATCTTTTGTCAAATTTCTAGAAAGTAACTATTTACATTGAACTTGATAATATATATTTGATATCATACTATTCATTTTGATTTCATGAATACATCAATGAATTCAGAAATTGATGCCATCAATAAATTCGTTCTTTACAATGCAAATGAAACCAACCATGAGTCGCATCATATGAAGAAAAGAGAAGAAAATGTGACATTGACAAGAAATAATTTAGATAGTTAAATGGTAGAATCATGCCTTATCCTTATAATTAAAAAGAAAATATTCTAATGATCTATCCCAATAGTTGGGTGGTTAACCATATTAGATATAAATATGACACACCCGACCATTTCTTGTATAGAGAAGAGGATGCACTGAACATAGAGATCGAGTCCAACACCTCTGCAATAATCTCTTTATGTACATTATTCAATTTAGAATGTGCATTTGAATCATAACATGTATTATGTTTTTATTAATGCCGGGGTTATTAAACATACGACGCCATCCTTTATACACATTTTTATAGATGCATTTTTTCCAATCTATGTGGGCATATGTGCATCATTTCACACTAAGGATGACGACGATGGATGTGTCACACTAGATTGTGGAGTGGAGGTTGAGTTCGACCAATCTAGTTGTGTTATCCAATATAATCAGAACCTAATAGAGGGGAAGTTAGGTTACATTGGAAAGATACAAGAGATCATGCAAGTGGACTTCTCATCTTTCCAATGTGTTATTTTTAGGTGCAAGTGATGGGATACATTTAACCAAAGTAATGTAAATGAAGATTCAGATAGTGGGATGATATGTATTGTAATGGATCAAATGCCAATAAATCTAAATAGATAAATAAATACAACAATTTTTCAACCATTAACTGATAAAAATAAAGATATTTCCATTGTTAATTGCATAATCCACATGAGAAGTGAGTGGTGAGAATCTTACCTAAGAGTTGCATAAATAAAATTACTTACAACACTGTGAATGTCAAACCATTGTGCTCCAAGCTTTGATCGAGTTGACCACAATCGAGTGTGGGGAACGAATCTCCACCAAATCAACCTCTCAACCAACACAATTGAGAGCCCATAATCCCTCAATCAAGTACCTATGCCAACTTCCAAGCTTTCCATCAATTTCCACAAGAAAAATATGTGACACTTCTTTCTCCACCTTCATTATATAGAATTCTTCTTACCCATCCATGCAAGAATTTCCATGCATAGATTCCACTTGTCATCAAGTAATTAATCATGCAACTTTTAACCTTTTCTTAATTTGTATTTTCTTTGATCCCTTTTTAGTAAATTCTCTTTTTTTTTAATCTTTTTCTTTTATTATAATTTCTTGGTTATTTTGTCATCTTTTTATTTATTATTATTCTTTTTACTTTAATTTATTATTTTAAGACTATTTATTTATTATTTATTACTTAATTTGAAAGTATGGGGCATTACATACTCCCCCCCTTCAAGGAACTTCTTCCTAAAGTTAACTTTAATTATGTTACTTATAGGTTTTTATTTTCTCCCCATATTTTCCGTAACACCCTCTGTAGTAACTAGTATAAGGGCCACCCAAGTGACCACAATAGGTATTGAAAGTCCACATCACAAAACTAGGGAAGCACAAATATTCTCTATCTCTTATTCCCAACTTTCGGTACTAGGATTAAATCTTATTGGTCTAACCAAAGACCTAAGGCTCAATACCTCATTTTCCAAAGCATCCATCTAGTATGGTACTCATGTACCCCAGGAATCTCAAAAGGTGGACCTAAACTTCCTCAACAACTCTAACCAAGTACGCAACCCCATGCATCAAAGTCCAATCCCATAACTCCACCGACGAGTAGTACTCTATCCCTTCTTTTGGACTTTGGCGTCACAACTCCAATATCAAGAACTTTGGCCTTCTCAAGATGGTCTCATTTACCATTAAGAATTTATACAAGGAAAAATAACCATTGGCATAGGTTGATTGATTGAGTTTGTCCCCATCCCATAAGGTGTTACTTTGTAGATATTCTCTTTTGTAGGTATGGGCTCCACATGATCATAAAATAAAATGGCCCTCTCATCCCACTGGAGGATTTCTTGCCAATCACCACCTCACAACATGCAACCAATGCAATAGTTATAATCATAATATCATCATATCATAGAAAAAAATCCACATGCTAACTCTTGCATGTCATCATGAAACATCTTATCATAAAAGATTTATGCAATTACCACATGCCATCACATCATGAGATACTATCATAAGATCATAACCTTAACATATATTTATCAAATATATAACATTGCATCAACACAATAAATGGAACCACATATTAACATAACATCGTGAATGTGATAATAATCTCAACACATATCACATGTAGAGAAATTAAAACATCATGAGTCTTTTGATCACGATTCATCAACAAAACGAAATTTATTAGCTTTCATGAATAAATAGTGAAAACTAGCTTTTATATCTAATTCAAGAAATATCATGAAAACATACATCCTACATGGATCTAATTGGTTAAGTTCGTCAGCCCAAGCTGACTCTACAAAGGATCAATAATATTGTGAGTGCTATGTGATCATCCAAATACTAATTGTTTCATGATTATAATTTCCTCTTCTTTCAAAAAGAAGGTTGACAATTTATGAGATATGTATAGTCACCTTATCAATGTGATACAATTTTCATATTTTTTCCTTGTCTAAATACATTGTTGACTTTCACATAAACCCCATCATCTAGAGCCACAATCTCTAGTCATGTATTCTTTCTCGCCTTGGGAATCTGAGTTTTTATTGGCTTTACAAGCATGCCATAATTCATCGATATTTAAATTTTTGGTTTTGTATATCTTTTGATCCTTATCCAAGGTTCCTACATCACTTTAAATCTCTACCTTATTCATTCAAGAACTATTATACCCAATAGCATGTAAATACTAGGTCATAATTAGTTAAGCTTTTCTTTTGTTGTGCCTAATCTACTTGCTCAAATGAATGGTTAAACTTTGGTGATTAATCCACCACATAGTAATTATCATTGTTCCCCATCAAAAACATTGGGTCACCTAATCCAAATACATAACTCATCATTGCCATACAAGCTTCTTACTCTTCAAGCTACGTGTTTGCTCATCAATCTTTAAGATTCAACCTATCACATTGTCTATTTCCTATTTTGACACTTTTAAATTATATAGGTCATCACTATGACCCTTACCAATCATCCTTAGTCATCATTTATATTTCTCAATGCACTTCTCAATATCCTTAAGAGAGCTTTCCACTTAGGGGAGACACCCTTACATAATTTTTCCTTAGGTTTTATTGCGTTTTCATAGTTCCCTTAGCAATTCAATGTTATCCATTATATATACACTTCAAGGGATCCATCTAAGATTTAATTATTGCAATACTATTAACAATTCCATATTGTTGTGATTCAAATTAGGCACCCTGCTTAATTATCACTAATTTTTGTTGTTTACTAACTAGGAGAATATTTCCTTTATGCTAAGGTATTTTACCCCTTTCTGATAGCGGAATTGTCACAATTTCTTACTTGTCTTCTTCATTCCCATCCTCTTGAAACTAATGGGTTATTACCTCTTAATCTAATGTGGCCATACCTTCTAAAATTCCTTAAAATGACCTACACCATTCTCCCAATCATCTAATTCCATTTGTTAATTGAAAACATTTTCTTCCTGATAGGCATCATCCTCATTTAGACCTTATAGTGATACTTATCATCTTTTCTATTAGGGAACACTTCAGTGATTCAACGAAAATTTTGGAAAATGGATATTCATTCATGGGATACCTTAAGAGTGCTAAGTTACTTCTTTATGACAATCCAAAATCTTCCATCATGTTCTAGGATAGGCTACTACTTCTTGTTGATTTTGTATACTTGTTTGGGAAACTTCCACTCACTCACCTTAACTATCTATATATTACTCTTTTCTATTCATCTCATCCTTCCATGTTGATTATGGTTATGAAGACTATCATTCATTATTATCATTAGAAAAGTTGCAAGTTCATCATTTTCTCTTCCTTGATAGGTAACTTTATCAAATATATACTACTAATATTGGGATCAAACTTAGAACATTTCCTCATTAAGACCATTGTCTCTTTATACTTATTTTCCCATCTTCTCATTCTAATAATAGGTTTACTAACATTCCATGAGTAGTTTCATATTAGCTTAAGGTGTAATACTTCTAGTTTTTACTTCATTTGATGTGTAATATCAAGGAATTGTATTGTTGTTCTCTCAAATTGATCAAGTTATTTACCATTCTTCCCCTCTTTAAGAGGCAACGTCCTAGAAGCAAAGTCAACCAAACTATCTTTTAATATATCTAAATAATCACCACAAATCTTTATTAATTTTTTTTATAAAAATAAATAGTAACCATTCTTTTCAAAAGCTTCTAAATATAAGTATATTATAATCATTACTACCCACCACAATTCCATTTCTATCTTCTTAATTATAATAATAATCTCAACTTCTTAATATAAGTATATCATAATCATTACTACCTACCACAATTCCATTTCAATCTTCTTAATTATAATAAGAATCTCAACTTCTTTAGACAATTTTCTAAAATATCATTGTTATTTAATGTAAGGAAACAATCTCAACTTCTTTAGACAATTTTTTAAAATTGTTATTTAATGTAAGAAAACAATTTCAATTTCTTTAGACAATTTTCTAAAAATATCATTGTTATTTAATGTATCTTCCTTACATTTTGCATCTTCTATTTCATTTTTCCGTTTTCCAAATAATTTTTTTATTAAAATTAAGATTTATAAATAAACATATATAGAAATATTCATTGTATACATGTCTTTTCAATATTTATTCAAATCATTTTATATCATATCTAATCCATTAAGTTAGGTTTATATTTAATTTTTTCCGTTTTCCAAATAATTTTTTTTATTAAAATTAAGATTTATAAATAAACATGTATATAAATATTCATTGTATACATGTCTTTTCAATATTTATTCAAATCATTTTATATCATATCTAATCCATTAAGTTAGGTCATTATAAAATATCATTGTTATTTAATGAAGCTTCCTTACATTTTGCATCTTATATTTCATTTTTTCCGTTTTCCAAATAATTCTTTTATTATTAAAATTAAGATTTATAAATAAATATGTATAGAAATATTCATTGTATACATGTCTTTTCAATATTTATTCAAGTCATTTTACATCATATCTATTCCATAAAGTTAGGTCATTACAACTGGGTAATAATTTTGTTAACACATTCTTTATAATGTTGTGTAAAGATTTTATATGGTCTCAATCTTTGCATCATTCCTGGTTAGGTCATTACAACTGGGTAATAATTTTGTTAACACATTCTTTATAATGTTGTGTAAAGATTTTATATGGTCTCAATTTTTGCATCATTCTTGGTTAGGTCATTACAACTGGGTAATAATTTTGTTAACACATTTTTTATAATGTTGTGTAAAGATTTTATATGGTCTCAATCTTTGCATCATTCTTTTCAATTAAAGGAGTTATTAATTTAAAAACAACTTTATTAATTTAATAATTTAAGGTGAATTTTAACATACTGCATAAGTAAGGTTAATATCATAAACACTCAAGTGAGAACGACATAAAATGGATGACGATAATCATATAAAGTTATTAATTCAAAAACAACTTTAATAATTTAATAATTTAAGGTGAATTTTAATATACCCGCATAAGTAAGGTCAATATCATAAACACTCAAGTGAGAACGGCATAAAATGGATGACGATAATCATATAAGAAAAAGGCTATAGAAAAAGGAGCTGACCAAATTCATCAATGCACAAAAATATGAATTTTAAAGTTCAATAAACCCAAATTGATATTAAAAGGTGGTTACACATTATAGAAAAAGGAGCTGACCAAATTCATCAACACACAAAAATATGAATTTTAAAGTTCAATAAACCCAAATTGATATTAAAAGGTGGTTACACATTCATATTTAGTAATTAAATCTTACCTTTACAGATTGGGTTTATCTTAGGTAGTTGGGATTAATTATTGTTAACCTCCCCACCTAGGTCCATTTCTCGCAAGTGACATGTTGAACTCTTAACAAATATAGTAGTGTAATGGATTTGAGGTGTGAAGGAAGAGTTGAGGGGATGATGGGATTAGGGTTTCCGCGATGAGGGTTTAGGGATTCCATAGTTTTTTGGCTCGTTTTGTGATGCCACGTCAAGTTCAAATGTTTCTGGGTCATTGAACCTTGACATCATTTTTAAAGTCTTTGGGGGTTCAGGGAAGTGTGAGGCGATTTCATTTTCCACTTTTGATAATTCCCTAGCAAATCATCATGCGAGGGTCCTGAGGTGGATGGCGAAAATAACACCACTTTAATAACACCTTCTTTGATAATTGAGTACTATCCTTCTAGCGTGCAATATTTTCTTCCCCTTGTGTTGGGGTCTGGATTCATTGGTTGTGGGTTAGCGTTTGTAGATCACCAGAGGTCTTTATTAACCCTGAAAGCACATCGAGCACTCGTCATAAAAAAAATGATTAGATATGGGGGGGTGGATTATCCCTGGTCATTGGCATGGATATTAGCCTTGATCAGATCAATGATATACTCATAAAGACAATGGTTGGTAGTTTTTTTGGTCGTCATGTTAACATGTCCCATCTAAAAAAAAGGATGCACAAGTTCTGGGTTCTTGTCTTAGGGTATGGACCTATTAGTCACGACCTGTCTCAGGGTTGGTTTGGGTTTATTTTCCATAGAGAAACTAATGTGTTGAGGATCCGGGAACATTGGTGGTTCTTGGAGTGTATCTTACTCTCTCTTAAACCACCACACCCTCTCTTTGATGCCAGGTCCGAACAAGACTCCAGTATCCCAACGTGGGTTAAACTACCCATCCTCCTGCTCGAGATTAGAACGAATTAGGGTTCAGAGCCATAGGAAATGGATTTGGTTCCTATATTGCGAGGGATTATGGATATTTAATTAGCAATTTGCATATTGTAGCTCAAATTATTATGGACATCGATGCTAGACAGGGCTTGTTCAAGTCCATCTTGATTGTTTATAGTGAGAAATCCTATATACAAGTTCTAGATTATGTTGATGTTCCCTTTCGGTGTGCTAGGTGCCATATCACGGGTCATCTTTGGCTATGACAAGATAGGTGGGATTATTACCCTAATTTATAACCTTATTGCAAGTTCAATTAACCTTCAAGTTATTTGACTTAAAGACCAATTGTTGCTTTAGATTTATTTGTCAAATGCAAACTGAAATAAAGAAGTCTGATTCTTTTTTTTATAAAAAGTTAAACAAGAAGCAAAATCACATAATCTGATAGAAATAAAAGAGACCAAGAGAGTTGCAAAACCATCAATGATGTTATTTATTCATTATTTAACAACCAATACACTTCTCATACTTTCAAAGTATGGACGAGATGAAAGTATAGAAACCTAAGGTAACATACACATAGGCCATTGGTGCCTTCAAATCAAACCAAGAATGATAAGCTAACAACCACAACTTGCACTCCATTATGACTCTACACAAGAATCCTATTTAGTACTGAGAAACTAATCCAAAAACAAAAATAAGTCTGTAGACTATCAAACAGACAATCAACCTGGAAGCATATCAGAGTTCAATGCCCCTTGGTCCTGGCTTTTTGTCACCTTCAATAGACCCTACTATCACAAGAAGTTTCTTAGCTTAGAAATCAGAGATGAATGAAGTAGTAATTAAATATCACTTGGAAGTAAGAGCGTACCTTATTAGATCAATGTGTTATCACCTTACTTTGTTCAACTTACCCCTTTAAATATCTCCAGACTAGGTGAATCATTCAACTACTTTTAGTTGCTCATTAACTAACAATTAGTTAGTTAATGGAAAAGATGGTTAGTTAATGGAAAAACTGTCAAGTAAATTAATAAATAATAATAATAATATGATAAGGGTATTAAATAATACTAATAAGTGGGAACCCTTATTTTATTTAGACCAATTAATGAACTATTTCCTTCTTGTAACTTCCACCTTAGATATAAGACACATCAACTTGCCACATCATACATTCTACGTCATTAAAATGCATAAGATGGAATGTTCATAAGAATCTCTTTGTCGCTCCATGTAACAATTATTTAAATTCATCCAAATTTAACCATCATGTGGATCTGTGTGATATATGTAGCATAGAAAACATAAGGCTGTCCAAAATATAAAATTGTCAAAAGTATGAGCTGTCCCAAATAAAAATGCTATCAAAATCACAAGTTGCCAAAAATAATATGTTGTCCAAAATGAAGTGCAAATAAGTTCATATATAGTTGCCAACAAAATCATGAAAAACCATATTTGTTGTTAGAGGTTGCTCCTCTCTTTCCATGACTACTTTCAACCCTTTCATTTCTCCCAACTCATGAACCTACCTTAGCATATTTCTGATCATTTCTGTAACATCCCCAAAAATAAATTATTTTTAAGTCTGAAAATACTTAGGAATTTATTTCCGTTTTTGGTAAATTCGAAATTGGAAAATTATTGCCATTTATGGCAATTCCAAATTTCGAATTTAGTAAATTGTAATTTATGATTATGACTATTGGGCAAAGATCTGATTTGATCCAACTAACTCTTTGACTATGACACTTGTAAGAAACAAATATTTTTATATTTATTGTTGATGGAAAAATGGAACAGCCAAGTTGAAATCAGCTGACCATGACTCCATGAGTGGGGAACATGTTGGAACTACCTCAGGGCTGAATGTTACAAATGGAAAATCAAGAATTTGGCCATTGGTAGCCCTTGAAAATCAATGATTTGGAAAGCTGTGAAAATTCCCAAAGGGGAAAAGACCTAGGCACAAATGATTTGGCATATATAACATATGGGAGGAGGCAGGACGCTGCCTAGTATGCTGGGAAAATGAATGATCACTTGCTATTATGAACACTATTTTCTAAGTGTGAGGCAAGGATATATTTTCTGAAACTGAAGGACTATTGCTAAGGAGGAGTTATGGAGTTCGCCCTCATGGATTCATGGTCAGGCTAGGGGGTGAACAGAACAAGTAGATTGGCTATTCTGTTCTAAGGTTGGGAGGAACTTGCCTGTTCCATTTGTTGTTTGACAACTGTTCAGATATGTCTACCTACCCTTTCTCCGATCGAATGTTATTTTGAATTAATGCCTGATAGAATGCATTTGTTTAAGTTGGATGAATTTTTCTTTTATTAAATTTCTGATGGAATGGAATAATTGTAGGATCAACCCTTACAGATTAATTGCATGCGTGAATAAACTTTCTATGTACCTTAGCTGGAACTGGAATTGAATTATGGAAATATGTTAGGATATGCATCTAAGTGAAGAGGATCAGTACAATATTAATTCTAACATCATAGACATGGGATTGAGTACGTATAGTAAACCAGCTGAAGGGATAGTAGTTTCCTTTATTGCTATAGATAAATACACAGAGCTATATTATCTAGTTAAGATGGGATTGAGTACGTATAGTAAACCAACTGAAGGGATAGTAGTTTCCTTTATTGCTATAGATAAATACACAGAGCTATATTATCTATTCAAGAGTATTCTACAATGCAATTTTCCCAAACAAGACTTAATATGAAATTACATAATAAATGTACACACACACACACACACACACACATACATAAGTTGCTCGTACAGGATTTTAGAACTACTCAACATCTAAATCATTCATACAACAAGATTTATCAAGACTTGGGAGATAGGAGTAATTCCAACAAACTTGCCATTATTAAGACTATGCAATGACAGTGTACAGTTTAATTATTTCACAGTAAACTATAAAGGAAGTCTTTCTGTTGTAATTAATACAAATTCATAGTGCAAAGACTGTTTAGAGTTAACCACAATATCCATATGGATGAAAGGACATCTGTAAATTCTATTGATAAGAAGAAATAGAAGATCTGTATATCCACAGGGCTTGGAGCAAATAAATACAATCATGTTTCGTTTCAATAGTATAGGAGAAAAAGTATTGTAACTCAAATGCTTAAAACTTATTATAGGTTCCAAGACAAACAATTACTCAAGTGAGTCTTCAAATCTACGCATTACTACATTTATAAAGTTAAAATAAATAAATCACATTTCAGTAGGGGTTTCCCCTATTGTCTTTCTTTAAAAACTGAATGCATAGTTAACCAGTCGTTACAGACGTTTGGTATAAACTCCCACGATATCTATATCCTAGGACAAACCGTTTTCTTTCAATAGAACTTGAGTTAAATTTTCTTTAAGCGCGTTGTAAAATGAAACCCGAGTACCTTTTGCACAGGAGGTTGTCCAAAAGTCCAGAGACTTCGAATGCGCACAAACCTGTAAAGAAATCAAGAGGATTTTTTAATTAGTGTTAAGTCGTCAATAAATAAAATTCAAAGACGGTATGTAGAATAATTACCAGGGAAAAATGATTTCAAAAGAAGTAACGCAAATGAATGTAAATATTGCACTTAGCTTGCGGTTCTAGGAACAACGTCATCTTTCCGCTTTACATCAGTGAGAAAGTCACCCACATACCAAATGGGTGGAGTGGGCCAAGGATCGTCTGATGGGTACCCTCGCAGTTGAAGAAAAAATGGTCCCATCATTAGATTATAGTAATCAAACCTTAATCAATCTATTCAAAAAAGAATTAAGAAAGAAACAATTGCAAACCCAGAATCATAAATAACACACAATATGAAATGTACTCCATAGAGAATGCACAATTTCGGATCACAGATAGTGCTAGGGGATTTCTGCCTTCTTATTTACAAAATAATTTCAGGAATTGATGACGAAGAACAATGTTAAAATTCACTAAGGTCCTTAATCTCTAAAATAAATAACACAGTGGGAATCGTAATTCTTGTAACTGCTTGTACAGGCATGAACAAGACAAATAGAATAATCCTTAACTTAAACAAAACTTACATAGCAGTCAAGAAACACTCACACAGTTGCAAATATTTGACCTATGAATTCATTATCTTGAATCCGAGTATGCAAGTTTAAACCAATCAGAATCTACAGAGAACATAGTAGGGAATAACCAATAATAAGTCGAAGCAGCGAAGAGCGAATCCCTCATCTTGACGAAAAACCCCCGCGAGGAAAATTATGGGTTGCACAGGAATACTGGCATTAGATTTCCCTAGGAGTAGCTTTAATAAAATTTAACCAATGGTTTTTTTAACGACAGGTATGTTGTGAGCACTTTCCAATCAAATACTAGGTTACACCTTAGGGTAACGACTAAGGGTATTGCCGGTTGACAAAACCCTAATATTTTTTTGAAAATTTTCCCAAATCGATAACTGGAAACTAGCTATGTAGAGAACCTTCCGGGCTAACGGATTTTGGATCAGTGAATGGCTACCTCACGTGAGAAGTAAAGAAAAACCATAAGACAACACTACTTAACTATCCATGACTCGGGAGATACTCCAGTGAGATTTCGTTTTAACGAGGAGGGTAGCTTTCAACCAAATGAAATAAAAACAGATTTCAGAGAAGGGTTGGTACTGTGAGACAACCATGGAGATACAGACCTTTAAGAACGTTGTAAACCTTAACCAAAAACCAGAGGGATGGACCATTATGATGACTACCTAGAAAAAGGAAAACACAATAACTAGTCTCATACAGATGCAAGATGCCGGCGCATGCGGTTCTTACCTGATCAATGCAGTAGGAGCGCAGGACACCTGGGACTTTTTCTACCGGTACTTAGGACGAGACATACCACTATGCTCGTGAAGAATGGAGGAATGGATATCGCATTGGGAAAAACACCCAACTTACTCCACAGGAAAACATAACAATGACCTGTCTCGGTAATTGCTAGAGAGGTTTTAGTGAAGGCTGCAGATTAGTACTATACCATGTGACATGATGGAGGTGGTCGAACTGCATTGGTCACAATGGCCGATAGGTAACTCTTGGGTACTACGACCATTAATGGGTAGATAGGAAACTTAAATTCGCGTATGACACTCTTGTTCCGACTTCATTCTATTTTATTGCAGGATGTGAAATGTAGTTAAGTAGGGTCACGTCCTTACCCCAAATCACCCCCTCTCATCCATTCAACAGTGTTACCTTGCAGACCTACCACTTTTTTAGTTCGGAGGAGTAACGATTTCATTGGGGTAATAAGAATGATACCCAACTGGTGGTGAGCTGAATAATAAGTCATTACCAATTAAGCTAAATCACAACCAGTGTCCACAAGGCCAACACTCGACCAAGTAAAAGTAATGTAATATCCCATTGTTTTAAAACCTGAAGTACTATGGTTGAAGAAACATGTTTCTTAAAAAAAAGGTGTAAATGCATAAACCCTATAGGATACGAGCTGTGACCATGCTCAAGGGTGACAGTGTTTGTCTCGTGGGCTTTCCTTTGTTTGCTAATATGAATGTTTATGCATAAAGTGGAGATAACTCTAAATGCCTTAAATATAATATGGAGAATAATACATATGGGAAAGTTTGTAATACTAGTATGTAAAGGAATGCCAATAGTATAAGACTAGTAGGTTTACTAATCTTTAGCAATCTTTAAATATCCAAGAGACTAGGGTATAGTATAGTTACCCTGACCTCTATGTGTAGAATTTCCTGTAGAGTGTTCAATAACTCAGAAAGAAAATTAGTGAGATTATAGAGGTAGTTAGTCGTATTGATAACTGATAAAGACAAAACCTTGTGATATAATTAGACTTTTACCTGTATACAGTAAATGTAGGTCTTTCGCGATAAGTTGTCTGAAAGAGAAGAGGTTTAATTCCCTAAGATTTTTTTTTTTTATTATTTTGGTAAATTTGGGGAACATTACATATGGTATCAGAGCAAAGGTTACAACACTTGGACCTTAAACATGGCCAAAACATTTTCTTAGCACATATTTTCTGTTTATATAAAACTAACAAAATCATTACTGTTACAAACATAAAACTTTATTTCTGTTGTGATCATGGCATCAAAGAACGAAACAGAGATCAGACTCAAGGAGAATCTTGAGCAAAGGCCTCCTCAAGATCAGAGGCAGAACAGTGATGAAATTTCACCTACCGAAGTCCTGGAAACTATGAGAAATCTCAATGTGGAGCTGCAAGTTTTCAAATCGGACAATGAGAAACTGAAAAAGGCACAACAGGAACAACAGGAAATAAATGAAGTTCTTCTATGAAGCATAGTGACAAATAAGAGCCCAAAGGATGATAACTAGGAAGAAGAGGTCAGTAAAAGGGCCTCCAAGAATTCTGGTCCTGAAGCAGAAAAAGGGGACAACTCTTCCGAAGGTACACCTTCAGCAAAAGATAAAACAAAAACAGGAAGAAAAAGGAAACATGTGGACCACCTTGAGGGAGAGTTTAAGAAAATCAAACCATCTACCTTTGATGGGGAATCCAGAACAGGGGAGGAAGCTGAAGCATGGTTATTAGACATAAAGAAGTACTTCCATATATACAACTATTCCAACAATATGAAGGTCAGAATGATCGTCTATAATCTGAAAGGAAAATCTATCATATGGTGGCAGGACTTGAAGTTGGCCAAGGGCCTAAAGGAAAAACAGATGGAGTGGTCAGACTTTAAGAAATACTTTAAGAAACAATATTTATTTGAAAGTTACTATGAAAGGAAAACCAAAGAGTTTTATAAACTACAACTCGGTCAAATGGCTATGGATGACCTGATAAAGAAATTCTTGGAATTACTGAGGTTCGTGCCTTATATCTGGGAGGAAAAAGTAAAAATCCAGCGGTTCCTAAGCTGTTTACCATAGTCCTATAAGGACATAATGGAATTCGACAATCCCAAGTCCTTGAGTGAATTTTTCAGGAAGGCCCGAATGTGTTACGATCAATAAAAACAACGGTCAGAATTTCCCAAGACTTGGAAGGACAAGAAACAAGACCGAATGAACAAGCAGAAGAAGGATATCAACCAACCCCTTTCCGGAATGCATCAAAGAGTTTTCCAAGGAAATATTTTCACTCCTACAACCAAAACACCCAAGGAGGTGGTAAACCAGTTAATCTGGGAACAAAGAAGTTTGGGGACAACCCCAGAGAACCGTTAAAATGTTGGGAATGTGGAGAATCTCACTTGAGGAGGAACTATCCATGTTTGACTTCAGCAGCCAGGACTACGATTCACAATCTACAGGAAGCTTCTACAGTGGGAGATGTAGGCAAAAGCTTACATCGGATCAATGCAGTTGTGGATGGCCGCCAAGCTGATCACCAGTTCACTGTAGTGGAAATTGAAGGTAAAATTAACAATACTCGTATTTCTGTTTTAATTGATCTTGGAGCTATGTTGAGTTATATCACTCCTGGTGTAGTGGATTCGAATAAACTTAACATAAAAAAACATGCAAAATCTTGGCTAGTACAACTAGCAACAGGGAAAAAAAGAAAAGTATCTAATTTTATTTCTGACTGTGAGTTCAGTTTAGGTGGTCAAAACACAAAGACAATTATGAACATTCTACCGTTAGGGTCTTATAACATAATTATCGGAATGGATTGGTTAGAAAGGTATAAAGAAGTTTTAGATTGTTATGAAAAATCACTCAAGTATAAAGACGAAAACGACACTGTTAGGACAATTCAAGGTATACAAAAACCAATCTAAGTTAGGCATATTTCAACAATGCAATTTAAGAAGTGCATGAGAAAAGGCTGTTAGATTTATGCTATCCAAGTGAAAAACTTGTTGGAAAAATAAAACAAACCTAGCTTAGAGGATTTTGTCTTGCATGATTTTAGAAATGTTTTTGTTGATGAGATACCTGAATTACCCCCAAAGAGAGAGATAGATTTTCCTATCGACCTACTGCTTGGTTCAATGCCTATGTCTAAGGCGCCCTACCGAATGATTTTACCCGAATTAACAGAATTAAAGATCCAATTACAAGAACTGTTGGACAAGAACTACATTCGACCAAGTGTCTCCCCATGGGGAGCACCAATTCTTTTTGTTAAAAAGAAGGACGAAACTCTAAGGTTATGCATCAATTATAGACAATTAAACAAAATGATTGTTAAGAACAAGTACCCCTTACCTAGGATAAATGATCTGTTCGATCAAGTAGGTGGGGCAAAGATTTTCTCTAAATTGGATTTAATATCTGGTTATCACTAGGTTCGGATAAAAGATGAGGACATAAGTAAAACAACATTCAGAACAAGATATGGACATTACAAATTTGTTGTTATACCGTTTGGTCTCACTAATGCACCAACCACATTTATGTGTTTAATGAACAACATTTTCAGTTAGTACGATATCCTAGTGTACTCTAAAACAAAAGAAGAACACGAAGAACACCTAAGGATAGTTCTACAAACTCTAATAAAACACACACTGTATGCTAAATTCGATAAGTGTGACTTTTATTAGAAGAAAATATAGTACCTAAGACACGTAATATCTGCAAAAGTTATTGCAGTCGACCTCGAGAAAATAAGATCCATCATGGAATGGCCAATCCCTAATGACGTAGCAGAAATCCGGTCATTCATGGGAATCATCGGATATTACCATAGATTTATAGAGGGATTTTCCAAGATTGCATACCCTATCACATCATTACAAAAGAAGGGAACCAAGTTTAACCGGTCACAGGAATGTCAAGACAGTTTTAATAAGTTAAAGGAATTGTTAACAACCACACCCATTTTAAAGGTAGGAGATCTGGACAAGGACTTCACAGTCTGTGTGGATGCAAGTAAAGAAGGTCTGGGTGGTGTCTTGACTCAGGAAGGACATGTTATTTGTTATGAGTCCTGAAAACTAAAGGAACACGAACGAAACAATGTCACTGATGACTTAGAGTTGGCAGCTGTAATACACGCCTTAAAAATATGGCGACACTATATAATGGGCAGAAAATTTCTGTTATTGACTGATAACAACAGTGTGAAATTTTTGTTTAGTCAACTAGACCTTAACGCAAGGTAAGCAAGATGGTTGGCCTTATTGAGCGAATTTGACTTTGAGGTAAGACACATCAAGGGTAAGGAAAACAAGTTGGATGATGCCTTAAGTAGGAGAGTTCATGGGCTGTTTGAAATAAACATTAGCAGGGCAGAAAGAGATCTTGAGCAAAGGATAAAGGTTGCAGGTAATAATGATGAAATTTACACTAAAACAGTGGCAGATTTACAGAATAATACAGAAAATTCAGACAAAATAGACCCGAGTTTGGACAGAAATGGTCTACTATGATTTAAAAATAGAATATACATACCAGATTTGGTTGAATTAAAGTTAACGGTTCTGGATGAGGTGCACAAGAAACCATATTCTGGTCATTCAGGATACCAGAAAATGGTAACAACACTAAGGAAGTTATTTTATTGGCCTAATATGAAGGGCGAAACAACAAAATACTTAGCTAAGTGTCAAGATTGTCAGTAGGTGAAAGACTAACACCAACATCCAACCGACCTGTTGCAGCCCTTACCTGTGCCGGAATGGAAATGGGAGACTATATCACTAGACTTTATTACAGGTTTGCCTAGAACTCAAAAATATAATGATTCAATTATGGTGGTAATCGATAAGCTTAGTAATTCTACACACTTTATTCCTATAAAGTCTACTTTTAAAGCTATTAACATAACTGAAATATTCATGAAAGAAATTTTTAGACTGCATGGTATTCCTAAAATGGTGATTTCGGATAGAGACGTAAAATTTACATCTACTTTTTGGAAAGAATTGTTTGCAGGGTTAAATACTAACTTGAATTTCAGCACAAGTTATCATCCAAAAACGGTTGGGTAGATCGAATGAACAAACAAAATCGTAGAAGATATAATATGCATGTATGTAAGGACAAAACCAAGCAAGTAGGAAGACTACCTACACTTGGTGAAATTTGCATACGACAATGGTTACCAAACTTCGGTTAAGATGAGCCCCTTCGAAGTACTGTACGACAGAAAGTGTATGAATCTGATTAGATGGGATAACCCAGTTTACAGACTCATGGTGGGACCATAAATGCTCCAGGAAATGGAGAGTACGGTAAGAAAAGTACAACATAATTTAAAAGAGGCACAGGACAGACAAGAAAGTTACGCGGACCTGAAAAGAAGACACCTGGAATTTCAAGTGGGAGACCACATCTATTTAAAAGTCAAGGCCAGAAGAAGTTCACTAAATCTAGGGAACTGTGCCAAGTTGGCACCCAGGTTTTGTGGTCCTTTCGAGATCTTAGCTCGAATTGGACCTGTGGAATATCAACTTGCACTTCCTGCCAATCTAAAAATTCATAATGTATTTCATGTTTCTTTGTTAAAGAATTATGTTCATGACCCTACTCATATGATCGATTGGAACTTTGTGCAGGTGGAACCAGAAGGCGAGTTCCAAGCGGAACCTCTGCGCATTTTGGACAGGAGAGAAATATCACTTCGGAACAGATCCGTCGCCCAGGTAAAAGTGCAATGGAAGCACTTTAGTTCTGAAGAGGTCGCTTGGGAGTTGGAGGGAGATTTGCAAAAATCTCATCCAATCCTGTTCCGAGAAAGGGACGCACAATGAGGAAAGTGTTTTATTGAAGGGGGAAAGGATGTAACATCCCCAAAAATAAATTATTTTTAAGTCTGAAAATACTTAGGAATTTATTTCCGTTTTTGGCAAATTTGAAATTGGAAAATTATTGCCATTTATGGAAATTCCAAATTTTGAATTTAGTAAATTGTAATTTATGATTATGACTGTTGGGAAAAGATTTGATTTGATCCAACTAACTCTTTGACTATGACACTTGTAAGAAACAAATATTTTTATATTTATTGTTGATGGACAAATGGAACAACCAGGTTGAAATTAGCTAACCATGACTCCATGAGTCGGGAACATGTTGGAAATACCTCAGGGATGAATGTTACAAGTGGAAAATCAAGAATTTGGCCATTGGCAGCCCCTGAAAATCAGGGATTTAGAAAGTTGTGAAAATTCCCAAAGGGGAAAAGACCTAGGCACAAATGCTTTGGCATATATAGCATATGGGAGGAGGCAGGACACTGCCTAGTATGCTGAGAAAATGAATGATCACTTGCTATTATGAACACTATTTTCTGAGTGTGAGGCAAGGAGAAATTTTCTAAAACTGAAGGACTATTGCTAAGGAGGAGTTCTGGAGTTCACACTCATGGATTCATGGTCAGGCTAGGGGGTGAACGGAACAAGTAGATTGGCTATTCTGTTCTAAGGTTGGGAGGAACTTGGTTGTTCCATTTGTTGTTTGACAACTGTTCAGATATGTCTACCTACCCTTTCTCTGATCGAATGTTATTTTGAATTAATGGATGATAGAATGCATTTGTTTAAGTCTGGATGAATTGTTCTGTTTAATAAATTTATGGTGGAATGGAATAATTGTAGGATAAACTCTTACAAGTTAATTGTATGCGTGAATAAAATTTCTATGTACCTTAGTTGGAACTGGAATTGAATTATGGAAATATGTTAGGAGATGCATCTAAGTTAAGAGGATCAGTACGGTATTACTTCTAACATCATAGACATGGGATTGAGTACGTATAGTAATTTCAAAACTACCCAACATCTAAATCATTCATACAACAAGATTTATCAAGACTTGGGAGAAAGGAGTAATTCCAACAAAATTGCCATTATTAAGACTATGCAATGACAATGTACAATTTAATTATTTCATAGTAAACTATAAAGGAAGTCTTTCTGTTGTAATTAATACAAATTCATAGTCCAAAGACTGTTTAGAGTTAATCACAGTATCCATAAGGCTGAAAGGACATCTGTAAATTCTATTGATAAGAATAAATAGAAGATCTGTATATCCACAGGGATTGGAGAAAATAAATACAGTCATGTTTCGTTTCAATAGTATAGGAGAAAAAGTATTGTAACTCGAATGCTTAAAACTT
>SNQJ01S0145385.1:0-24098 GCA_010110895.2 Picea sitchensis | reverse complement strand
GTATGTGGCACATTATGGAGATCAAAGAATTGCTCCATCTGAAGTATCCATGTGATTGGGTCCTTGCCATTAAACTTCATGTCAATCTTAGGAACGTGGTTGGTCTTCAAACCAAAGTTGGAGTTTCTCCATTCTTGATTCACCTTCCTTGTGTCCACATCATAAATTTGATGGGATGCATTTTCACTTTCAGGTGTCTTCTTTGTTACGAAATTTTTCAATAATTCCATGATCTCCCCTTTTAAACCATCTATCTTAGTATCCAACTTAGCTTCCATTGAATCCATCTTAGTATCCAACTTAGCTTACATTGAATCCATATTAGTATCCAACTTAGCTTCCATTGAATCCATCTTAGCTTCCATTGAATCCATCTTATTTTGTAGTTCATTTATGTCCCTACGCATTTCTTCACCTTCGTCAAGAGTCCAAGTAGGATTTTTTGGAGGCTTATTTGGTGTAGAGTTTCCCTTTTTGGGTGGCATGTTGGCCAAGTGTCACTTTTGAACCTTGATTTTGATGTGGTTCTGCTAGACAATATTTCTTTTGTTGTATCTCCCAATTTTTGGCCCTTCTGGGTATGAAACTTTCTCTTATGTATTTCTCTGATATTTCTTCTCTACAATGACATAGGTCTTATCAAAATTGGATGTGTCAAGTGGAATTTACGGTAACTTCCCCACAACTTGTCGATTTTTGGCCTTTCCAGGAGATCTCACTTGTATAGTGTGCCCCGCACACAATAATTGATATAAAATTCTGAAACTTGCACCCAAAATACTACAGACTGACCACGATCCAATGCAACCAGTCCCACACAATTTGGATACTCTAGGAATAAGTTATGATTGTTTTACCTGGAACACCTTCTTGAGACTAGTCAATAGGACTAGTTAGATCCCCTATCTTACACAGGGTGTATCTACAAATTTAAGATGACCCAGAAGCTGAAATTTTTACCACAGATACATTATTAATTTCTGTAAATGGCCTTTGGAGTTCAGGGTCTGAAACGTTACAGAAAATTTTTTATAGCGAAAATTCCACAATGAATCATTTCAGGATGATTCCAGAACCCTATCTTGTATAGGTTGTATCTCCGAAAGTATAAGGCCTCAGGAGACAAATTTTGAACCCAACGTACCTTGATACTTCTACTAAATATCCTCCAATAAATTCCTTCTGAAATGTTGTAGAAAAAAATTTATAGTGAAAATTCCACGGTGTCTCAGATGTAGCAGCGAAACCCCAAGACCTTGAGCTATGATACCATATGTTAAGAACCAAACATCAAAATAGCATAGAAAATCCTTAGGAAAAGTACTCAACGCCTTGAAAAAGAGATAATTTCAGATAATAAGCCTCTTCGAGGGGGAAACCTTCTTTTACCCCACTTAAATGTTCAAGTACCAGATGATTCAAAATGAAAATGTCTCCTTGGTATATATAGGAGACTAGGAGGTATAATTACAACTAATGGCTTAAAGCCGAGATAAATAAAATAACATTACTAATCTAATATGCCCCAATTAAGGGGTAATAAATAACATTACTAATCTAATATGCCCCAATTAAGGGGTAATAAATAACATTACTAATCTAATATGCCCAATTAAGGGGTAATGAGCCAATATTAGGGCTTAACATTTATATCCTCAAAACTTTCACCCAATCCACAAGTATCAATTGCAAAGGATCGAGGCTGATTTTATGATTTATATTTGTAACAATGTAAAAATAAAAATTTAAACAAAGCTAGGTGAATGTATACAGATTTTACATTGAAGTAAACATGGAGACAAAAGCGAAAGGAAGAACCAAGTCATGAAAACACATGTATGAGAAAGAACAATAATATGATTTTATTTCATTCTGAGATACAAAACTGTATTTCTCTTTTAAAAACCCCTGCAAGGGTAGGGACCAAAGTCAGATTTAGAAGTCTCTGATGGGCACCATACAAAAAGACCCTGACAGTGAAATAAAACTGAAACTAATTATCTAGATCAACTTGCCACAAAATGATTCCACTTGATTCTGCAAGATATTCTTTATCATCCATGAAAATTAATTCATAAACCAACAAGAATACACAGACTATCAAAGATAAATCAAACACCTTTAAAACAAGTTGTTGAATTGTATGATTCAGTTTTGAATCCTGCTACCTTCAATAAGACCATGTTGTCATCAAGAAGATTAGACTTTCGAGTAAACTCAAAAATGAATGAAAACTAAAGTTATCTTACTAACTAGAGAGAAAACCTTAATGTTGTAGTTCTCCTTCTAGTCTCCCCTTGTCTCTTCCTCTCATTGAACCTTTATTCTTTATCAATAAATTGAGGTATTTCAACTACTTTCTTTAGTTAAGTCAAATTAACTTAACCAATTAGTTTTGGAAGAAATAATTAATAATAATATATAAATAAGGGCCTTATTAATAATAACTAAATAGGTGGGACCCCTTGTGATACTCATCATTATCTTTGCCAATCATCAAATATAAAATACAAAATTAATCATTTGGATCATATAACATCCTCGTAGCTCCCATGGATATCATTTAAGTCAAATATTTAAATATCAACAAAATTTAATACCATATCCAAAAAAAAATAATATATCCATCTTATCCACAAAAATATCCAAAATAAAGCTTGTTGTACAAAACATGTTGAAAATCATTAAAAATTGTCTTCCCCACCAAATATCATAAATAAAACATTTAAACTCCATATTTTTTTCTCTCTGAGGCATATTTCCTCTTCTCACTATTGTCTATGTTGTTCCAGAGTCTGTACTTAAGGCTTAGAAAGTACAATGTCTAGGCATTCGAAAGTGAGTAAAGGATAAAAAGTGGGGAAGAATCAACCTTCGAGAAAGGAAGCTAAGGTTGATTTTTAGGTTGTCGCTGTCTCGCTTCCAACTGTTCCTGGATACTTATATCCCGTTCAATCACGGCCCATGAATGTTCAAGTTCTACCTGGGTGGTAGTTGTTTTAAGTATGGTATCGAAAAGGTTCAAAGTGATATGGGTTTGCTCTGATAAGCTGGGTTCAATATTAGGTTGTCTTGCAACGGGGACAGTCATAGAGGAACAGAAAAATTAAAGGAGAGATTGAGGTTTTTAATGCTGTATCAATTTGATCATATAAAATAGAACTTTGAATCCTATATTTGAAGATAAAGTGAAAACCAAAGGCCTTTCCCCGTAATTGAGTTATCTTTTAAATAAATGGTGTGTGAAATGTGAGAAAAACATTAAGTTGTCTATAATGTGAGGCTCCTATCAAGGGAGAATCTCACCCTATAAATAGAAGAAGAAAAGATAAGGAGAAATCTGACGAAGCATAAAATATGTATATCTAAAGAGTTCACAGGTCTTGTAGCTGCTAATAGCCGATACAGAGGAAAAACTGTAAACAATATAGACAACTAAAAATTGATCACCACAGTAGAGGTTTTACTAAATTGAAGTAAAAAAATTCATCAGATATATATATACACGAAATGAAATTGAATATGAAATCACAGAGGAAACAAACTCATAACACAGTCTTGACGGAATCAGGAGTCTTCGGATTGCTTTGTATTCAATTTCAAAAGGAGAGAGTCTCTATTACAATCGACCAAAAAGGTCCAGCCTTTTTTCTTTCTTCTAATTACATATTTATACAACTTCTGCATGCTAGGATCTCAATCATCCCAGGATTTTTTTTGGTTACAAAAAGGAGATTTATGCATTCCAATTCTTTGCCTTTGTCCTCTTTTGGGTGGATGGATCACCTTCCTTTCTTTAAACTTTGGGTTCTGAAAATAGAACGGGCAGACACATGTCATTTTTTGGTGCCTGAAAACTGTCCCTTCGCCTACTGTGTGCAAGTGACGCACCTCTCCACCAGCTGGGTTATCAACCTGGAAGGTTCTACTTGGTTGTTTGCCTCGAAGGTGTAACAATACTTCGCTAACTGTGGCAACCTTCCTCCTACTTGTCGGTCTTTAGTGGTGATAGAACATAACAATACACTTGGCTTTATTAGCCACTTATCCACCTGGACTATATCTGTCTGAGTTACCTGTGTTATTTCAGTCTTCTCTCTTTCCTCATTCTCCTTGATGTTGAGCAGGTGCTTGGCTATATCCACCTGGCCCAGTGTCCCAGTGTTGCTTTCACTATCAAAACCCAACAAACTTTCATCTATCTCCCCGAGAGTTTCTTCACAAAAATTTCTCACCTCTTTAGCTCACTCTCTGCTCTCTGGTATATTTCGTTCCCATGCCTTCAGTAAGATGTTACCTCTGGTCTGGCCTGGGATGGAAAGATTGGAACTATTGCCCCACTTCCTTTTTCATCGTGGCTATAACAGCCTCTTGAAAAATGACCCGAGCTGCCCCAGATTCTCTTTCTCTCAAGGAGATGTCTTCCAGCACTCGATCAATGATTTGGTAGAGGTTTTGAATGGTCTCCACCTTAGCAAGTAAATCTTCCTGAGCTGCCGACACTCTTCTTCGAATTTCTATGGCTTGGGATTGGAATATACCGATATCTATCACATGGCTTTCGGCAAAATTTAATTTGGCCAGTAATTTCCCTATTAACTCCTCTTGTTGGCTTATCTGTGATTGGCTGGTCTCGGATGCCTGCTGTGTTTGTTCGAGATCGGACTTGAGCCGTTCGATTTCTTTTTGATCAGCTGCTCTAGCTTTCTCTATACATGTGTTCGTCTGATCTCTAGCAGTTGCCTCTGTTGTAACCATCTTAGCCTCCAAAGTTTTGATCAAGCGGTTTTTTCACTTCAACTGTTCTTTTAGGGACTCGATAGAAAATTGGTTGGTTGTAGCAAAATCCCCCAACATCCCTGCTATCTGGGTTGCAAATTCCTCTTTTTTCATGGCTCTCCCATCGGTGAGGATTTTGAATTTCTTTGCTACCATGCCTGCTTCTTGATAAAGTTCCTGCTTCACAATGGCCTTTCTCTTCTTATCGAAGAAAAAATCATTTGAAGGCAAATCTTCCACAGTTATGGGTGTTAGTTCTTCGCCGAAAATCCATCTTGCATATGGGATCCCCTTTGTGGACTGGAGGGGAGTAACAAAAACGACGGGATTACCGATCTGCTTGGATGATTTCCTCGAGGTAACAACCGGGGTTGGCTGGCTTGGAGGATTGGGGATCTTGGATTCTTGTTTCAGGCCCCCAGTTTACTTCTTCTTTTCCTGTTGTTCCTCTTGGTTAGGTCCTAAATCTTTGGAGCCCTTGGCTTCTGTTTTCTGTATATCTGCAGTCGGCGGGTTCTTAACCTGTAAGACCGGGGGAAGGTAGTTCCGCTGATGCTCCTGAAATTTGAAAAAATCAACCTTCTCCTCGGGGGAAAAGGTTTGAATCCGACTTAGGACCTTAGCATAGGATCTCGCCCCTTGGAAGACGTCATCATGAGGTGAATGATCATGTTCATACTTTTTAAGGCCACAACTAGCCATGTGATTACCCACGATCCTGTGTGGTTCATGCTTCTTGAACTCAATGTGGACCAATTTAGTATCCTCCAAAGCCACTGCCTCGGCTTTTGCGTGTCTGAAATATAATAAAGAATAGGTATTCAAATGAATGGGGAAAGGAGACCATACCTTCTTTGAAAATCCTTTAAGCTCCTTTCTTATGCCACCAATCACAGTTTGCCTAGTGATTTCGCGACAAATCAGCCTATCCGGTATGAATAATAGTAGAGCATAGGGGGGAACAGAAGTGATGAAAACCCCGATGTATGAAAATTCAGCCTCTATGTACCAGTCGACCACATTGCTCAAGTTGGTGGCGATGTTGTCTGAAATCCTGAGCGGTGGGTTATCGAAGATGGATACATGCATTGGTACGATCACCCAATTGAAAATTTTGTATATAAAATCTGTTGCCTTATCTTCCCAAAGTTTTGAGTGGTAGACATGGATAGGCTCAGCCTCTGATGGAGTCCAGCCCCAACTCATTAGGGGGAAAGGTTTCATGAAACAAACAACATCCATGATGTAGGCGGACATGAAAAATGAAGTGGCCTTCCCACTCACCTTCTGCATCTGATACTCAGTAATCCGGCTAGTTAAACTGTCTGATAAAAATTTAGCTCAGTCGAAAGAACAACCTTCAGTGACTGTATGAATGAGAGGCACCCACAGGAGAAAAAAATGTGTGGTTTCCTCCTTCCTATACCATCGAAAAGTCATCATTGTTATATATTTGAATTGCGGTTCCAGGGAGGAGATTGAATAAACTCTGTTACTGTCCGCCCTAAACTTCGCAGGGTGCGATACCCAATCCTTGATCAGATCAGACAGGTTTCTGTCGTATTGCTCGCACTCTTTCCACTTAAAACCTTCCAGAAACTCGACATTATGTGAGAAGTTCGGTGTGGGTGACAATTGGTACATCACCTGCAAATGTTCTGGTCTGAAGGTTCCAATGGTCACCTTTTGCTCACTGATAATAGTTATGGTCAGGATATCCACATGATCTAATGCCCATCGGATCATATCATAATAAAGAAGGAGTCATGGCCATGCCGCTATCTTATGCATCTCTGCTTGAACGACGATTTTGTATTTGGTGGCCAAATCATCCTTCTCATTATCATTGGAGTCATCTGAATAGTTCACTAAATCGGACTGAAGAACCTAGGAGACGTATGACCAAGTTCTGACAGAATCAACACTTCGAGGTGAAGTATTGGAAACAGTATCTGAGCCTTGCCCGGAACTCTCAACAATCGCCTTTGACATTTTTCGTTGGGCCATGATAGAGGACTCTAACTTACCTCTCCTGTAGTAAAAATGTGTATACATACAGAAATTACCTTGGTGAGAAAAGCTTCTTTGCGCAAGATAGAAATGAAATTTTAAACAATGAGAGAAATAACTCTATATCTCGACCATTTAAAACCCCGATGTCCTTATGAACCAGAATGGTCAAATCATTTTTTGAGAAGGATTTAGCAATAAAAACAATATCTTTACCTATCACTTCACCTCTCTTCTCATAAATGCCATAAATTTTAATGGGTCATGACACGCATTAACACAAAAAAAAAAAAATTAACCCGTAGACGGTGCGTGTTAATATTTGTATTAATGATATGGTTAATCTGGCTTAGCTTCTTTAATTAGGTTTTCTTTAAACATTAATCACCCTTTTCGGTGTTCGCCGTATCGGGAGATTTTACTCTTATCCTTCGAGCCCCTAAAATCCGAGATCACGATGACGCGATCTAGTTAAGCAAAAATGTGATCCAGATTAAGTGTTTAATTAATCAATGTTTAATTAATATCGTGATTTCGCGACTCGGGACTACAAAGGTATAGTTTCTTATAAGAGTGAATGTTGAGTCGCAAAACCTTGACATTGTTTAACTATGGTTTAAACAACTTACCCTTGACACTAACCTGGGTGAATTTCGACACTATCTCGCAACCTCGCCTATCGGTGTTATGACAGTGAGACTTTTGGGGAGAGCGACCGTCGAGATGCGAAATCCCGATAGAAATTAACTAAGGTTTAAGGAACTTTACACTCAGTGCTAAGTTGGGTAAGCTTTCAAGGTTGTTTCGTGACTTCGCACATCGGGGCTTGGAAACCGTGTGACTTGTAACTCCCGAAACACGATATCCCGAGGTAAATAAAACTGAAAAATCTCATTTAATGGTTAAATGGTAATGGTTTAGGAGTACAACTGCCATCGCCACTTCGCATATCAGGACTATTGATATTTTCAGTGGGTAAAGGTTACGAAGTAAAAGACAACTTAAAGGACGACCTTTGATTTTAAGAATTACTTTTAAACCAGTTGAGAAAGGTGGCTCCAACAGTCTCCTCTTGAATTTTATGGGGTAGCCCTTGGTTGGTTAGACCCTTGGGGTTGTATTTCATTGATCACATGGGAGAATTCATCTTTTAGGTGGAGATGTGAAGACACAGATTTATAAGACTATGTGGATGAACTGGAGGGGGAGGTTGTTGCTTTTCCTTTGTCTTGCACAAGTTGTGGGATATCAATTTTTAATATTTTGTTGGCGTGCGAGGAATATACTGGTGAAACAACATGAGAAATTTGAGCATTGGGATTAACTGGTGGTGGTAAAGGAAATGACACATTGGGCCAACCACGGTGGTGAGAGACAGGATGGTGGAAAATTTCTTTCCAACCGTTATTAGCGAGGACTTCAGGTTCCATTGACATGTGGAGGAATAGGAATGCCGGGAAAATTATGAGGAGGTTGAAATGGGGGTCTGTCAGGTCATGTATGCTATATACCATGGCCAACCAAATTAAAAAACCCATTTTGAAACAGTTGGTTCAACTCTTGCAGATCAACATCAAAGTGAATAGAAAATCGAGGCCTCTTATGGCCTCGCTGCTAGTTACCTCTGCCTCTATTATTTCAGCCATTACTTCCCCTTATGAAAAAACTCATTATGTACCAATATTTAATCGGTAATGAGGTTATTAATAATCCATACATGAAACTCAACTTAAATAAATCAATATTTCTCTTTATTATTTACCACAAAACCCATGCAATTCATCCATAAAACTTTCATTAATTAATTTCCATATGAATATGGGATTGATAGGGTCATTGGAAGTATGGGGTGTTTGTATTGTGCGTAAAATGGTATCATGGAGAAGGAAAGATTCATGAATATTGTTCAAGAAATCAATAAAACAATCAAACTGTGTATACAACCATCTCCCAGAATACCAATCATCAATTAACTTCCACATCATATCTTTTATTTCCACACAGAATTTTCCTTAAAATGAGTAACAACAGAATAGGGAGTATAAAAATGTAATTGGGATAATGAGGGGAGTGTATTTTGTGTAAAATGGTATAATGGAAAGGACTCCCATGGATATTTCTCTATCATATATCAAACAATGCCATTTCCAACATTAAAATTTAAACCCCTTTACTGTTTCAAAATTTAAACTCAACACTTTGTTTCTAAAATTCCAGAACTAATATTTCACTTCAAGGTTGTTCATTTGCATCTAGAAGTTTCATTGCACAGGAATCATTTCATAATGTTTTTCCCAAGAAACATTCAAGAGTAATAGCACAACTCACATATAATAGGGTCAAGGGAGACACAACATTCCAGCCATTACAATAATCACCACCAAAAGTCAAAGAAATGGACAGACTATGGCCCACGACATTATCACTAGTTTTAAAATCTCAACTGATAATTCAAATAATAATGCTTCTAAATTTCCTTTTCATTCTAGTTTTCAGGGCTCTTTCAATGCGTATATATTTCATCCACCAAGGTACTCTTTTCTCATAAAAATCGAACACCTCGAGCATGCTAACACAACAGGTCATATATTTTTGCAACATTGTCATCACCTCAACTTTGCCACATGGCATAATGTATAAAAGAAATATAAGTGGGATTAACATTATTTCTAACATTGCATAGTAAAAAATCAACAAAACCCATGACTAAAAGAGAATGAACAGTGCCTTTATTAAATGTTGGGTTGGCCACGCTTGCATCGTTAGTCGAATACAGGGGTTGATATACCAATCAACAAAAGTGATGAGGTATGGGAGGATGAGAAGACCAACAGTTTGAGGGTTTGGCCAAAGGAACGTCTTCAATGGGCTCGTTACCACCATTTTCTTCATTAACAACTTCATTCACGGATATTATAAAAGGGTGTGGGCATGATAGCCATATAATTAGATGACAGACAGATCTTAAAAAATCCCAAGACAATGAGAAATGGTATGATTTTTTATCAGACAGAGAGGAACCACCAAAGAAAACCAGAGACAAGGCAGGTCCAAAAACTCCCACACAATATTTTATCCACAAGCAAAGCAACGAAGAAACTACAGCTTTATCAATAGCAAGAGACACCCACATTTTCAATGTGAATAGGTCAAATACAAATGCCACAGAGACCAAAACTTCACTAATAATCCATACACAGCCAAAGTTTCCGCATATCATAACTTTGGAAATGCACAGACAACGAGCAAACTCAAGAGCCAATTGTTGACTTAATTGAAGAGCAGAGCGAAATATTCATGGATGGAGTAGCAAGAAACCCCATACCTGTGTGTGAAAATTTCCAAGGAGAGTCGACTAAGTCTGTATACTTATTCCACAGCCGAACAAAGAGGAGTAACAACAACCAACAAAAGACCAGATGTGAAATGTCTAAGTAGGTTAGAGCGACGTGCATTTACTGCACGTCGTGTCTACCACTTACATGTTCATCCATAGCTAGTACGAGCAAGCTAACCATACAATGCACAACCCACTAAAAATTAATTGGAAGCTTGATACACCACCATTTTCCTAAGTTTCAAACTTAACAAATGCGCCAACCTTTGTTTTAAAACTCCAATGTGACATATATCAAAACCTTGCTAGGGATACCAAGTCTCAACCTTTAGACCTACAATTCAAACAATGCGCGTAATCATTGTAGCATGGAATCAAGGTAATCACCACACCATATATCACATACAACTTGAAATATGGAGTTTATATCTTTTATCAAACTAGATGCGACATAATAACACTTGTGAGGGTTATATAAAGACAACATCATTTCTCTTTTGATCACATCAAACATAACATCGTTTGATCAATTATTTCAACAACGACTTAAAATAAAATAAACTATAGAACTCATCTCGCAACCAAGTCATAAGCACATAAAACATAAGTGTTGTCTCTTCATCATAGTCACACAAGTCACGCAAGGGGTCCCACCTATTAGTATATTATTAAATATAATTAAATAATAAGGTGTTGCAACAATTTGCAAGAAGGTACCCTATGTTGCGCTTTTGAGCATCAACAAACTGGCTACTCCATAGGGAAATTTGTTTCCAACAAATTAAGAACTCATAATGTCTATTTTCGCAGACCAGTGAACATAGATCAAAGAATTGTTGACTAGAATGATTATGCGACAGGGGGGAAAATATGGTTTGAGGAAAATAATGAGATGGGATTTTGGGAATAACTCATGAAAAGTGGTACGTATGAGGGGGTTTGGTCCTATATGCATAAAATTCAATCAGTCACAGTAAAAAGTGTTTCTTTTTGTTAAGGAGAAATTTTCTGATATGTTCTTTTGAATCTTAGGACGGAGGGAAGAAAGGGATAACATAAAATAGGGAAGAAGACCAAATCATCTATCTAACAACAGTACTAAAAGAAAAAATCATTTTCAATGATGTCTAAAAGGAGGAAATTGTGACCTCTTTGTAAACTTATTGTTATTGATCAACAATACTTACAAAATAACATTGTTGTGGCAAAAGTGATCCAAAATTTATTTCTGATAAACATAAAATAAAACAAGAGAAAATGAAACAAGAGAAAATGAAAATTAAATTGGACAAAGTGAAATAAAATGGTAAAACAAAAATCTATATACAACAGTGATTTCCACATGGCGTTTATCAATCAAGATGGTTCCACATAATGTTTCAAGTGGGAACCATTGGTACTATAAGAAAACAATCGTTCTTCCAAATCCTGTAAAAGGTAAGAGTTTTCTCCTAGGAAAAAAACAATTTTGAAAGGACCTAGCCATAATTTCTGAAATTCGAATGTCTTCCTCTGTCATCATGAGTTGAGTCCCAAAGTAATACCTTCTCATTTACCTAAAATTTTATAGCTTTTGTGCGTTTGTTAAAATATTTCTTTATAGTTTGCTTTCTTCTCTTTATGTTTTCCAAGGAAAAAATTATTTGTTCTTCTAAGGCTAATAGGGCATTTATTCTTTAAGGAACAATCAAAGAATTTAATTCTTCATTCTAAAGCATCAGCCGTAGAGAAAAAACTTCCAACTCAGTAGGCAGAATGACTTCTTGACCATAAACAAGCTGAAAGGGGGTGCAACTTGTGGTTACCTTGGTAGTAGTGTGATCTTTCCAAAGGGCGTAAGTGAGGAGGGTGTGCCATTGGCGAGGCTTATCTTCGATGAGCCTCTTTATGATCCTAACCTGATTTTTGTTAGTTGGCTCATCTTGCCCATTTCCTTGAGGGTAATAAGCTGATGAGGTGAAATGTTTGACTCCCAACTTGACTAGAAATTGAGCCAATTTTGTGGAAATCAAAGCGGGACCATTGTCTTTAATAATTTCTAAAGGAATGCCAAATATGGAGAAGATATTAGTTTTTAGGAAAGAAATTAACTTTTCATCCTGTGCATGTCTAAGAGGGACAACTCCACTCCACTTAGTGAAATAATCAGTGGCTATCAAAATAAAAATATGCCCTGCAGAAGACGGAGGATTAATAGGACCAATAAAGTCTAGGCCCTATTTAAAAAAAGCAAAATTCAAAAGGATAGGTTGTAAAGGCATGGAAGGAAGACGCTCTTGCCCAACAAATTTTTTGCACTTGTCACAAGATCTCGCGAATTTATGAGAATCTCTAAAAATTGAAGGCCAATAGTAATCGTTTCTTATAATTTTAAAAGCAGTAGCTTTAGTATAAAAGTCGCCACCAACGTGAATAACAGAATCTGGAGATCCATGAGTTTCATGTAACAATTTATGTTCTTTCTCATCATTCACACATCGAAGTAATATACCATCATCAAACTTTCTGAACAAAAAGTCTCCTAAATTAATATACCTGGAAGATTCAAGGCAGAGTCTTCTCGTCTAATGAGGGTCCAAGTCATCTGTTCTTTTATGATATTGCAAGTAATACACCAGATTTTTATACCAGGGATGTTCAACAATAGAAAGGGTTTGATTCTCAATATAAAATAGTGTTGAAAGAGGATTATCATGTTCGTCAATTTCTTCACATGCTTCAGCATGTTGATATAAGTGAAGGGATAAGTCTCATCCCTTAATTATTTTCGAAGTCATGATGGTTAGATCATGCTCCTGAATCTTGGAAAGCCAATTTGCAAGTTTTCATGAAAGATAAGTTTGTGAAAGCATAAACTTGACAGCAGGCAAAGGGACTTTTATCTGCGTATGTTTTCCTAGAATAAAGTGGAGAAATTTCTCTACATATTTAACAAGAGAAAAGGCATATTTCTCAATATAAGAGTACTTGAATTCGTCGTCTGAGAAACTTTGGCTCATGTAAGCTACATGTTTTTCATTATTCTGATAATCACATTGTAAGAGAATAGTAGAAACTGCTTCCTTAGTGGCATTAGTGTATATGATAAAATATTTCTCAAAGTCTGGTTTCACCAGAACTACTACGGAACTGATTGCCTTCTTAATCCTTACAAAATCATTTTCAACGTCATCTATCCAAGAAAAAGAGTGATCCTTCTTTAGAATATTATGTATTGATTTAACCATTAAAGCAAAATCAGGAACAAACCTGCGAACAAAGTTGATAATTCCCATAAAGGCTTGAACCTCCTTTTTGGAAGTGGGGGCAGGAAGGTTCAAAATAGAAATAATCCTTTCGGGATCTATGCTTATTCCTGAATCAAAGACAATATGTCCAAGTTGTTTTCCCTTGGTGACACCAAAAATATATTTAGAAGGATTTAAAGAAATGTTGAATTTTCTGCATCGCATAAGAACTTTTCTAAGATGACCAAAATGATCTAATCGATTCTTCGAATAAATAGTCAAATCATCAATATATACTCGGATAATTTTACCGACCAGATCGTCAAAATCTATTTTCATAGCTCTTTGGAAAGTGACACCTGCATTAGATAAACCAAAAGGCATGTGTTCATAAGCAAATGTGCCCCAACGTGTAGTAAAGGTGGTTTTGTATCTATTATTCCTTTTTACCTTGATTTGATTATATCTAGAGAAACCATCAAGTAAGGACATCATTTTTGACCCTGTGACCTGTTGAAAAATCATTTACACATTAGGGAGAGGAAAATGATCTTTTACGCTTGATCTATTTAAGGTGTAAAAATCTACACACAATCCAATCTGACCAGTTGTTTTCCTAACAGGAACCAAATTTGAAACCCACTCAGAATACTTAACTGGAAAGATTATACCAGCTTTCAAAAAAATTTCCAACTCCTTTCTAATAGTAGCTTCAAGCACGGGGTTAATGGGTCTTTGTTTTTGCCTAACTGGTTTTATCCCTTCCTTGATAGGAATGGCATGTTGTATGAGAGCATGATCAAAACCACAAAGATCCTCATATGACCATGCAAAAACATCTTGAAATTCATGTAGTAGTTTTGTGAATTTCACCTTTTCTTCGTCGGAACATTGGGCACCTAGTTTAACAATCTTTGGAGATTTGTATGTCCCAAGGTTCAAGGAAATGGTATCATCCACTTTCATTTTCGACTCCTCTTCCTTTTTTATCTTTTTGTTGCCTACATCACTCGATGAAAATGAACTCTCGAGAGGATTCAAGCCTTTTGGAAATTTGTTGTCTTCCATAGATATGATTTCCTTGGGCTTAAATGTTTCATTTTGTATGAAAGTACATATGCCATCATCATTAGGGAAAACCTTCCATCATTATACATTATCAAGAATGTGAGGATGATATAAAGATCAAAAAGTACAATCATGCCTTTGAGGTAGAAGTTTCCAAGTAGGAGATGCCATAGATACAACTAACCTATCAACCATTGAATTAAGTTCCCTCTTAACATGAGTGATCTTAAATGATAATAGGTTCGAGATAAGCATCCAAACAACTTGGGTATAGAGTTTCATCAACTTATTGCTAGGAGAATAGATTTTACACACAAGGTTCACAACAAGTTCAGAATCACAAAAAACTGTAAGGTATCCGCAACCGAGGTTATAAGAATTTTCGATGTCTAGTAGTAAGGCTTCAAACTCAGTGACATTGTTCGTGCACACAAACTCTAAACTATAAGAAACATTGTTGTTTTTACCTATAGGTGAGTATAAGATAATGCTAGCTCCATTACCACATGCCATATTCCAAATCAATTTGTTCCAGAGAAGTGTCACCCTCATCAACAAAGATAGAGTACACCCCTAATTATTCCTCAAGATAGTTTACATTCGGTTGAGGAATGCTCTCTATGTATGGTGAAATTATTCCTTCTCTTAGGACTATAACATTCTTTCCATTCCAAGGAACAGATAAGTGTGTTCCATCAAGTGAAAGATATCCACCTGTTAGGGATTGTCATTCTCTTCCTAAGATAATAGAATATTTTCTTACTGGCATGTCAATTACTTGGATGTTGATGGTTATCCTTATTTTGGGATGTGCACATAGAACTAAAGTTATGTCTTTGATTTCACCTATAGTTGACTGTTGCATACTTTTATAGGAGAGCATGCTCCTAGAATTTTCGTTAGTACATGATAATACTAGCTCTTCCATGATTATTTTTGACATTATGTTATGTTACGAGGAAAATCTCTCTATGTCCAGGGTAAGCCACAACAGACGGAAATGACTACAGAAATCAACTCTATTCTCAAGTATGTTATATAAACAAATATGTTATCAAGACAAGATAAAAGGCCTACCTCGTCCAGAGGTTCGATGAAGTCCACCATTGAGCACTTGACCCAAAGAAATATACCTACAACTAGTCCTCAACAACCAAGCAAAGCAAGCATATGGTGATAAAATATGATGTTAGCACATTCAATAGCATAATCCATTAATATACATAACAAATACGTCGATGGAATAATAATTCAAATATTTGCAAGATATCAATTGGACAGGAAAAGAGTATTTCTATTAATATATGATCAGCAGAAGTGAAAAAGTTACAAACTTCTATCTAGACACGGTTCAGAATCGAGAAACCAAGTTCCTTCTAGTTGGGCCTCCACCACTTCAATCCTCCACCAAAGGCAAGCTCATAGAAGAGAGAAAATGAAGTTCTCAATCAATAAGGGAAGAGATTGGGGGCTGAACATTGTGTTCAGACTTAAATTAGGACAAAGGGATGCAGACTCAATATGAAGTAAACAATTTATCCAAAGTAACTTTGCTCTCAAAGTTGAATTATTTATCCTCTTTTCCATAGCTCGGAATTGGCCCATTTATAGCGTTCAAATGGAACTGAAGGGTCGATTTGGAACATTTCTAGTATATGGAAGGCCAAGGATTATTAATCTCCTATCATGACATGGAAACTCGACACCATTTTTCATTTTTGGGCATAAATCCTGATGTACGCGGGCTATAGTGGTGCAACCTACGTATATGCATGTTGTATATTAGGAAAGATGCGTACATGTGGAAAAAATGTATTTTTTTAGCTCTGGGATTTGAAAAAAGGGATGAAAAGTTTACATAGGGAAATGGAAAAAATCCATCCGTGCAAGATTACATAGGGTGAGACAAATATTTCTATAACAGATGCCCCCTAATGTGTGAGGTCAGAGGAGTATCTGCGATGGCCGAAATACATTATATAAACCCAGAAGTGGAGTGATGAGGAACCAAGTGGAAGAACTAGTTGCTCATTACATTCTGCACTGACTTTGCAAACATGGCTACCAATTTGAATTACATTGCAGATCCATGTGAAAATATACCAAACAACTATCTATGGCCATGAGTAGGCAAATACAAGTGCGGTTACATGCCATAGGTTGTCATAGTAAAAAACAAGGCCCAATAGAACCAGTATCAAAAACAATATGAAGATATTTGTATACCATGGAGTACAATCTGATCGCCCATGATCACTGAAGTCATATAGGTACTGGTCCAGTGAAAAGGAAGCAACAACTCAGGAAAGTTGTGGCCACATACTAATGTCTTCAAGTCTTCTACACAATCCGCTAAAGGTGCAAGTATACATCATGTGAATAAAGGAGTTGAGTTCAAACACAATGAGACATCGTTTGATTACCGGTCATTTAGGTATATCGTTAACAAATGTGAGACAACCTATCGATAATGAAAGGAGGTATCAAGGCACCAAGTACATTCTTACAAGTGTGAATAAAGGAGTCAAGATCGAACACTTGAAGAATCCATCAATCAAAAGACATTGATGTATTCCCAACTGTCGATGGCGAGAGAACCTACCACTAATGACTGCAAGCCTCAAGGTACTCATAAGACTCTAGGTCTCATTTCAAGAATAGATGAGTTGAAGTCGATGGAAGGAGACCCATTGAAAGGAGAGCATTAAGGCATCTCTCATCATTTAGCATGAGGTACAAAGCAGGAGCTTCATGATGGGGAAGAAATCAAACGAAGAACATGTTCACGAACCAACGACCCTGTGTGTCTTTCACATGTGCCAAGTGCAAGCGGTACACGAAAAAGACCCTCTAAATAGCATCTAATAAGGAAAACTACTGACAAAGGCGAGGAAAACACCAATAAGGCTAATAGCATCCAAGACACTGCATGGATCCCAATGTGTGAATATATGTCTTGCCTTCGAACACAAGGGAAACCACCCAGTCAGCGACCAATGATGAAATGTCGATTGTTGGGTTCAAGGTTACCTACCAATGATGAAAGTAGGACTAGGGTGCATGATAGGACTACAATATCATGTGATTATGAGACAAACTGAGGGTATGTCCGACATGATAAGTCAAGACTTCTGAGGAATGGCCAACACAGGTTGATAGACTTCCTTTGAACAAGAACATGAGACATATGGAAGACTCTGACAACATATACTCAATTATGAAACCATGAGATGTAGGAGGCATCAATGAAATTCTCCATGGGGACTAGAAGAGTAACCAGTCGATAGAGAAAACTCTCTGTAATGAGCTCAGATTCCTAAGGCCATGCTAAACCCAAAATTATGATGACAAATGGACTCAATAATTTTGTGCTTTGTTCAAAGGCGACACAACTACTGCCAATATAGGATAATACTCCCTTCCCGCCCGTCTTTTTTTTTTTTTTCATAGACAAATGAATGTTATGATACAGAGGAGAAAATGAGTGTCGCAAGTAAGCAAAACTAGTTCCAGTAGTGGAACATACCTATGCTCAATGCACGGAGATGCATGCAGGATATGGACACTTGGGGGAATGTTCCCTCCTAGGTATAGGGTGTCAAATTGCAAAGGATATAAACAAGGCTTTGCTTGGTTGAGGATGAAAAACTGTTGAGGCAAATGATTTATAATGGAAAGAGAGAACTGGCTATAGGCTCAATACTATAAGCAAGGGCATGAGATACAATCACAAATTAATGCCAAAAAATGTCCTTTTTAATAATAGTAGTCCACTTGGTTTGAAAAAGGGGTAAACTTGTACCAAATAGGCGTCCTTTCAAGTCCAATTTACGAGTGTGAAAGAGACAATTTCACTCATAAATATTTTATCTTTTTGAAGACGAGTCAGAAAATATCTTAACTAAGACTCTCGACCTTTCAGGTCCAATTTAACGAGAGTGAAAGGGACAAATTCACAGGACAATCTTTTCTCTTTTTAGACGAGTCGGAAAAGATCTTAAATTAGACTCGGTTGGGAGTCCTCTAGGTATAGGGCAGCATGTTTATGAGTGAGAAATAAGGCTCATCATAAAGTCATGTATTAGCTATAAGGGACTCCTGGTCCTATGGAAAAAATCTCTGCATGGGCACCAAATGAAGTAGAGGATCTAACTAGGGTACCCATGTTTGGTAAGTCTCTACCACTTGATAATGACACATCTTATAGCAGATGGAAGGTTTTGTGTCACAACAAATGGGTTCATACCTAAAGCATATGAGTGACAGTTATAGGACAATGCAAAAGTGCATGGTGGAATGGATACCTATCCTATATCCTGGGTAATGAAAATACCCGCCCGTGGTTACGAACGATCAATATAACATTGAAATCCGCAAGAATCCTTGGTGAAAACTATGAAAACCAACTCAATCCACTATTGTAATAGTCCATTAGGATAAAAAATGACTCGAAACTATAGAAAGTGGGTAAAAAATGTTATTAATAGTAACAAAACAAAAAATTAGACAAAAGGAAAGGGGAAAAGATACATAAACTAAATTACATTAGTATACAAAGAGTTACGCCCAAGCTTGGGGCTCAAGCATAATATCTTTTCAAGTAGATCCCATTCCTAGGCTCGGCCAACATATTCCCTTCATAATCTTCTAACTCATAGGCTCCTTTTACTAAGACACATCACACGATATAGGGACCGTGCCACATGGGTTTAAACTTGCCTTCCCCCAGCGGTTCTTTGGCTTGATCATATAAAAGGACCAAGTCACCCTCAACGTACAACCAAGGACATACAAAGTTATCATAGTGGACTTGGACATGTCTTTTGTTCGCCTTGATAGTCGTAGAGGCGTCTCGATGCTGCTTGTTAAGACTCTCTAGGTGTACAAGGCGTCGCTCGAGATCAAAAGTGTCAAGTAGGAGCACGACTGCCAACTTAAGAGAAGGGATATCACATTCAATAAGTAATATGGAATCCACACCATGTACTAACTAGAAAGGGAAAAATCTGGTGGCAGTCTTGATCGAGGTTTGGTATGCCCAAAATGCGAGATATAGCATAATATGCCAGTCAGACTTATTATGGCTGATAGTTTTTTGCAAAATAGTCTTGAGAGGCTTGTTGACAGCCTCTACCTATCCATTTTCCTGGGGGTATTAAGGGGAATAAGGACCATGCTTAAAACCCAGTTTGGATGCTATCTCTTCCATCATTTCTTTCTAAAAGTGATTTTTGTGATCAGTGACAATATCACTCGGGATACTGAACTTGGCGATAATTTGATAAAATATGAAGAAGGCGTCAGTCTTCCCATCGAATTTAACTGTAGGCATGGCCTCAACCCACTTATTAAAGTATTCTACGACCATGATAATGTGTTGATACCCCCCAGCCGAAGTTGGGTTGCAATCCATGAAGTCCACCCCCCACTTGGTGAAGGGACCAACGATAATGATTGGGTGAAGAGGGGTTGGATGCGAGTGCAATTTTTGAATGAACACCTGGTAGGGGTGACATTTCTTAACCTCTTCAGCACAATCTTTAAATATAGATGGCCAGAAATAACCATCTCGCAAAATTTTATGGGTTGTCACAAGCTCGGATAGATGACCACCACAAGCCCCACTGTGGCAATCATTTAGAACTGATTCGGCTTCCTCGTGAGTTAAACAACGACGCAAGATATTGTCTATTCCTCGATGATACAAAGTGTCATCGACTATAGTGTAATTCTTAACTCATTATCATACATGTCGTCGGTCATCTCACGAGAGATGTTGAGGGAAATTCAAAGTTTGAAGATAAAGAACAATGTCTCCATACCAAGGGTCGGTTGACTAGACAAGGAAAATTTGTTCATCCACAAACGAATCATCATGGATAACATCCTCGTCTAATCATGGGAAGTCAGATATTAACTCTGCAAAGACTAGTGATTTCTTGGATTTCATAGAAGCAAAATTGAGATAAAATTCTTGTAAAATGACAATCCATTTATTATACTTTCCCCCTATGATATGCCTGGTAAGGACGTATTGAAATGGATTGACATCGACAACCATAGTAGTCTTTCAAAGAAATATATAATGGCGTAAATGTTGGACTACGTGAACGATAGCCAAATCTAGCTTTTCAACATGAGAATAATTGAGCTCAGGACCGACTAAGTTTTGACTAAGATAGTAGATGGTGTTCTCGTGGAGCTCATCGTCCTCCTAAACCAAAACCATACCAATTGTCTCCTCGAAACCAACAATAAAAAGCAAGTAATCCCTATTGTAGTCAGGAGACTTCAGTAGAGGCACCGATACCAAGGCTTTCTTCAAAGCATCGAAGGACTCTTGGGCTCACTCATCCCAGATAAAAGGGGTGTCCTTCTTGAAAAGACGCACGAAACCCTTAGTGATATTGGCATAGTTTACTATAAACCGACGTAAAAAGTTAGCTTTCCCCTGTAAACCTTGAAGTTGTTGAATAGTTCACGAGGGAGGCAATCGAAGTATTGCCTCAACCTTTAAAGGATCTACCATGATCCAGGTCTCAGAAACTAGAAAATCCAAAAGATGACCAGACCTAACACAAAATATGCACTTATGAGGGTTCAACTGGATTCTATAGTAACGAAATCTTTCAAAAACTAGCCGAATGTGCTTAGAGTAATCCACTCTCTTACAACAGTGAGCAACAAGATCGTTAAGGTAAGCTTCGAATATATGCTTAAGATCGTGGAATGCGAAGGTCATAGCATGTTGGAAGGTTTCTTCGGCGTTTTTAAGGTCGAGAGGCATTTTCTGGTATGCGAAAGTACCCCAATGAAAAACAAATTTTGTCTTGTGTTGATCCTTGGGTTTAATTTGAATTTGGTTATACCCTAAAAATCCTTCCATGAAAGAAAACACTTTGCTTCTCGCACACTCGTTAAGAATCTGATCGATGAAAGGTGTCGGGTAGTTCTCTTTAGGACATGCTTTGTTCAGGTCACGAAATTCCATGCATACACGGATGGTTCCTTTATTCTTATTCACATGAATGGGATTGGATACCCATTCAGTCAAGGGAACCGGGTATATAAAGCCAACATTAAGTAGTTTCTCTAGCTTTTCCTTAATAGCAGGGGCCTTCTGGGGATTGACAAATCTAAGACATTGTCGAATAGTTTTAGCATCTGGATAAGTTATAATCTCATGCTCGACAATACGAGGGTCAATTCCTAGCATCTCTTCATATGACCAAGAAAATACATCTCAGAATTCCTTGAAGAGCTCGATGTAGATTAGGATTTCCTTTGGCGAACAATCTGCATCGATATGTACATTTTCAATCTTGCCAGGGGTACGAGAGATATAGATTGTGACAGTAGGAGAGATACTCACCATATTTCCTTTGACATAAATGTCGTTCGTATCAAGTGGAACTACGACGTGACCAACTATCTCACTCAAAGTAGATCGAAAGTCATCTTGTTCAATTCTTTCAAGATTTGGGAGAAAATAAGAGTGTTATGTATATCATCCTAGGGTTTGCCAGAACCATTCATGGCTTTGATGATAGCTTCATCCAAGAGAAAATTCTCATCGAGGCAATCATGCGAACAAGACAACAAAGTGGCCCACATGGGCTTAAACACAGGATCCTCCTCGTTCATCAGCGAGGTAAATGAATTGGGATCGATGGAAGAGTTAAGAACAACTTGATACATAATATTTGTGGCCAATAGTGGCATGGACATTCCATCATGTGACTGACCTTCACAAGACGAATTCAAGGAAGGTAGGGTCCAAGGATCATTAAAATAGGAAGTGCAAAAAGGAACAGACCTCTCTGACGACATAGGCCTACTGAACATGGTGAATCTGTGCCATGAATTCGAAGGTACCCATAAGGGATGAATACATTCTGACTTCGATATTCTCAGTTTTCGGCTGAGAATTGTCGACCATAGGGATTGACGGTCCAACAAATGCATTGGGACTAGCATGCGTAAAGGATAATTAGTCGATCGTCATGATCTTCCCATCGAGTGGAAAACAAAGAGTGCAGAAGATGAACGATACCATGACAGTCATAGCATAAATCCAATTGTGTCCTAGTAACAAGTTATAATCAAGAGGTGCATCAACTACCTCAACATCCACCTCTACCGTCTTCCCACCTAACTGGACCAGAAAGGCGGGAAGAATATTGTGAGGGTGGAAGGAACGACCGTCAAAAGCAGTCAACATGGTTGGCGATTGAGAAAGAATCGGAGAACTAAGAGCTTTCCAACAGATCAGGGACATCACACATGTAGTAGTGCCTTCATTAAAAACTGCACGTTTGATGGTATACTTAGAGTACCCCATGTGGATTTGGAATTCCACATGGTAAGGCAAGCGAGGCTTCACATCTGTGACATAAAACTTGATAACTTTCGAGCCACTAGGATCTAGAGCTCTTGACATAGATAGCAAAGAATATCTCTGTGAAAGGGACGTCTGGAGTACCTCCAGAGCCAACATTGCACAAGGGGTTTGACCTAGGTCCTCAACAATAGAGTAATTATGGGCGGCTCTAGCATTTGGATTGTGGGTAGAGCATTTGAGTACTCCTTTCGAAATATGAGGTAGTGGCTCTAGTTTTTTGATATGTAAAGTTGTCTCTGGAGGAGGAGGAGGAGATTCTAGACCAAGTATAGCCTATGAAGAACTATAATCGCGAGATTGGATGGCTACATTAACCTTAGCATCGACCATATTGATACACAAATAGTCATCATCTTGCGATGGTGGGTTTTGACTCCCACCGGTTGCATTTCGGTCATTTGAGGAGCTTGAGGCCATGTGTTGGTTATGTGGGAAAGGATTCGTCAGCACGACGGGTAGTAGAGATAATAGCCTCATAGTTTCCGCAAGTTTGGGGCATAAATGAGTAAGGTGATCATCTATACAAATCTTATAGGGAAATTTCACCTTACGCATTTCTTTCTTGCACTCTCCAACATTATTATTTGTCTTCTCATTATTACCATTGTCCTTGGTTTTATTATTATTTTTCCCACCCTTAGGATGATTATTATGTCCTTTCTTGTTATTACCGCATGGTTGTTGGTTACCATTTGGGCTGGTCGATGATTGCATGGAATATACATTTTTCAAATGGAAGACATAGACGAGGTTGGCCCTCCTGCAGACTGGTTTAAAGACAACTATTTCAAATGTCTTGTCACCGAGTCTGTGCATTTTACATTGGCGGAACTTACAATGTCATCAGCTTGAGTTCTGGGCTTTTGTCTAGGGTCATAGGTTGACCTCGGTGCGTCCAGAAGAATGTGATATAACATCCTAGACTAAGCGTATATATCTAATTGTTGGTCTTTGAAGATATCTTCTTCCTCAGTGGTAACCCCAGATGTACAAACATCCTTCGAGATAGGAGGTTGCAAAGATTTAAGGAACCATTCTAAAAGAAATGTTGGGGATATGGACGTCTTAATCAACCTCTTCCATCTACGCCACTCTTGGATATGATCTGAGATATGAGTGGTTGTGTTAAGACATAATATTGGCTCATTACCCCTTAATTGGGGCATATTACATTAGTAATGTTATTTTATCTATGTCGGCTTTATTCCATTAGTTGTAATTATACCTCCTAGTCTCCTATATATACCAAGGAGACATTTTCATTTGGAATCATCTT
>SNQJ01S0145384.1:0-24098 GCA_010110895.2 Picea sitchensis | reverse complement strand
ACTCTGTATTTTTACAGTCTCTGTACATTTCTTTCATTAATAGAAATCGTGTATTACTGTATCTCTGTGTTTATGGTTGCATCTCTGATATATTTCTGTTATATTACTGGGTATACGCGATATCTCTGTGCATTTCTTTATTAAATCTCCTCTCTCTTTTCGTGCTGAAAATAATCCGGATCAAATATATAAGAGATCATGTATTCATTATTAGGGGATGTGAATTGTGAAGTATGAATGGTATTTGGTTATTTGGAGGGGGTTCCCTTATTATTTAAGGAGTTATTGTGTAACTTATCTATCTTGGAGTTGTTCTCCTTGTTCACATTATGTACATGGTGTGTAATTCTGTTATTTTATGATATTTGTAAGCATTTGGTTCATTACATTTGGTATCAGAGAATTGGTTGTAGGGTTTTGCTTCCTCAATAGAGTCATTTTATAATTATCGCTATAAGTTTTTCTCAGATCCACTTCAGAAGTTGAAAACTATATAATATTTAGAATACTTATCATAGTACCTGTGGTACAAATTGCAACTTCTGGATCGTTGAAATTTTGGAGTTACACTATGTGGAAGATAGGGTATCTGACTAGTCCTATTGACTAGTCTGAAATAGGTGTTTCGGGTAAAACAATCATAACTTCTTCCGAGAGTATCAAAATTGAGTGAGACTAGTTTCATTTTATAGTGGATAGTTTTTAGTATGTGTGGTACAGATTTCAAAATTTATATCAATTATTTTGTATGGGGCATGCTATACAAGTGTGTTCTCCTGGAAAGGCCAAAAATCAGAAAGGTGTGGGGAAGTTACCATAACTTCCACTTGGCACATCCAATTTTGGTTAGACCCATGGTATTGCAGAGAATAAATTTCAAAGTACTACAAGTCGCAATTTCAAACTTAGAAAGTCCAAAATTTCATAGATACTCAAAAGTATGGTCGACCAGGAGGACACACTCCAAATCAGGGTTTCCAAGGTATGTTGACTTAAAACTATCATAACTTTTTATGGGAATGTTTGATTGAGATGATTCAAAACTAGTTGGAAATATAAAACCTATAATATTATATTGGAACAAAAATTATAACTATTTGAGACATTTATCCTTAATATACAGAGGTTGTAAGTCAAAGATTGGGGTTATACCTCAATTAAGAATCAATGAAAATAACTAACTTTAGTGGAGATGAAGATAAAGATGAAATCAGTCCCATGGGATGGTTGAGGATGGTAAATGAATATTGTATGAGGATTGGTATAAGTCCTTGTGGGGTATCTTTTTATTTTTGGGGTGGAGCTCATAAGTGGTGTATAAGCCTTGATGAAGATACTAGACTCCACTCCACATGGGAAGAATTTGAAAAAATCTTCTCAGATAAATGGATTAGGGATACAAAAATGGAGGAAATGTATAGAATTAAAGATGAGTCAAAAGAAGCAAAGGAAGAGATTAAGATGAAGGGTGAGGAGATATCTAACATAATATCCCTTAATAAATCACTCATTAAGGAGGTTAAGAACCTAAAGCAAGAAAATACTAGCAAAGGCAAGTGGGAAAAAGATGAATCAAGGGAAGATGTGAAAAAGAAAGATGAAGAGATATGTAGATTACAAATCCATAATAAAAAACTGTTGGATGAGGTTAAGAGATTGAAAGAATAAAAGAAGAATTGTCAAAATAAATAATAAAGAATGATCTTGGCTGAAGAACATACCAAAATACTGCAAGAGGAAATTTGCAAGAAGGTTGAGGAATCCTTAAATTCATATGAGGTAAATTCAGAAATTCAATCCATAATTGAAGAAGGATGTCATAATTTGATAGATGGGGTCACCTTGCATCTTCAAAAGGAGAAAGAAGAAAATATTTAAGAAGGTCAACAAAAGATACTTGAAGAAGTTGAACTCCATCTAGAGGATGTACATGTCAAATATGATGGTATTATCTCCAAGGCTAGAGTAATCAAAGACCAAGAAAATATGATCTAGGATGCCATTTTCTCTGAAAATAAGATAGATGAAATGCATGTGAAGAGTGAAGAAAAACTGTCAAATGTGAAACTATATCGACACCCTCATTGTAACCAAGAAACATTTCAAGGAAGACAAGAAGGACGATATCAACATTTTGAAGGAAGAAGATGGAATACTTGTCAATATTCATGGAAAAAGGCATCACCAAACTTCTCTTCAACGAGCTATTATCAAATACCAACAACCACTACAAATTGGAGAAGCTTCAACAAAAATACATGGAATCAAAGGAAGAAAATTATGCAACAACTAGACACCAAGGATTAAGACCAAAAATAATTGATTTTGGATGGATAAATCATCAACAATGGAATGAATAAAGTAGGATCGTAGGAAAATCATATTACTTGGTTTCATCACATGTGAAGCCTTTAAATCCAAATCTTTGATGACAAAGATTTTTGAGGGAGGGTACTATGTTATGACCCAAGGGGGCATATATATGGATAATTATATATGATATAACCCCAAGGGAGGGAATATATGGGACTAAATGGACATGTAATGTGTAAATACATATGTAATAGGGTCGGCCTAGTGATAAAGGGGCATCATGTGCAAGTGTGAATAGTTATATATAAGATATCATGTATTCATTATTGGGGGATGTGAATTGTGAATTATGAATGGTATTTGGTTATTTGGAGGGGGTTGCCCTATTCTTCAAGGATTTATTTTGTAACTTATCTATCTTGGAGTTGTGCTCCATGTTCACATTTTGTACATGGTGTGTACTTCTGTTATTTTATGATATTTGTAATCATTTGGCTCTGATACCAAATGTAATGAGCCAAATTATTAAAATATCATAAAGTAACAGAAGTACACACCATGTATGGAATGTGAACATGGAGCATGACTCCAAGATATATAATTTACACAATAAATCCTTAAATAATAGGGGAACCCCCTCTAAATAACCAAATACCATTGCTATCCCCCAATAATGAATACATGATCTCTTATATATATTTATTGACACTTGCACATGAGGCCCCTTTATCACTAGGTCAACCATACTACATATGTATTTACACATTACATGTACATTTAGGCCCATATATTCCCCCCCTTGGGGTCATATCATATACATTTAGCCATATATATTCCACCCTTGGGTCATAACATCCTCTAACATTTCTTGGATCATGTGCTCAATCTCACTCTTCTGTGCATATGGATACCTGTAAGGCCTGATGTTAGGTGGTACACTTCCCGGTTGCAGATGAATAACATGGTCATGATATCAAGTAGGAGGAAGACCATTAGGAATTTCACCAAATGCCTTGGAATGATTGTTGATAATTATTTGGAGATCTAATGGAGTAGGGGCTATAGATGTTTGAACATTAAGTGAGCATAATTGTGAAATTACATAGTAGTGTCCATTTTTGAGTAATATTTCCATGATATTAGAGCTTATCACTTTATAGGGTTTCCCTTGGATACCTCTAAGATCAATTTCCTTTCCATTTGAGGAAAATATCAAGAAAATATTTTGAAAATCAAAGGCCACTATTCCCAATGATTTCATCCATTAGACCTCTAATACAACATAAACACTCCCTAATGCAGGAGAATCTTCCATGTCAAGCGAGCCAGCGTGGAAGTGGAAGACAGCAGGAAGGCATCCAACACAAATTTTTGAAAAACACCTTGAATCTATTGCGCAAACATTAATGAAGAAATTTAATGAAGCACACTTATATATTGTAATCAGACCTCGAGCCATACGTTCTCGTATGAATTAGATGGAGGCATTTATAGTAGTTAATGTAGGTAGATAGAAATTTAATTCTAGATTAGACTATTTTAGAAAAAAAGAGGGAAACGGGATATAAACACCCTCACTATGCATTGTAACATTATTCAGGAATAGTTAGAAGCATTGGAGCATAGAATAGAAGCATAGAGTTGTGTAAGGACACCCATGTACTGATATTTAGATTAATAGAAAGAGGTTGATTCAAATTCATGGCTTTGTGTTTATTCTTTGTGTATTGGGGTTGAATGATATGCTCATGAATGTTTTCTTCCTGGTATACATTTGCTTTTATATGCTGTGTATGTGATTTCATGGTTTGAGTTTGATGTTTGAAGGAAGAAGGAATGAGTTTCAATTGTTTCTCTATTTGAGCAAGGATTCTTGCAAGGAGTGCAGTTGAAGTCGTCTACAAGGAGTGCGTTGACAGAAGGCTCAGATAGTTTAACTCTTGTTCTCGTTCACCCAGAAGTGAAATTGGGTTATACGAGCTGTGCAAGGAGTGTGAAGGCTAAGGAGAGTCTCAGTTGTGAATCTGAGCGAATTATTGAAGGACTGTTGCAGGTGTGCGCAGAGTCGAAAGAACTCAACACTTGGAGATGGTTGAGAACTGCCGCAAGGAGTGTGTGCAAAGACCCTCTTTGAGGTTAAAAGTGTGAGAATCTTAGGAGGGATAAGGCTTTCAAGCTCATCAAAGAGAAGCACTGGAAGTTCATGTTGTGGAGTATTTAGAAGTAGGCGTTGCACAGTTGCACCATAGGTGGACAAGTTCCGTGGAGGGATACTTGGTTATTCTCTAGGAATCGTCAAAGGGAAGAAATCGACGATTAGAAATTTGTGGAGAGGATTAGCGAAATCCCGCTAGCCGTGAGATTTTCCAGAGAATCGAGGAAGTTACGGCTGTGTCTGGAGTTCAAGCTCAGAAGACTGTGAACCATAGTATCTTCACAAAAATACCCGTCAGCCGTTGGATTGACTAGGAGTTGCACGGAGTTTAAGCTTCATGAACGGGGGGAGGAAAATTCCGACAAGAGGCATGGCCATCGGAATTTCGTAATTTGCAAAATCGGGAGTCACAAGGACGAGTGATCGAGAATTTTCATAGTAAAAATCCCAGAGTCAATCTGAGACGTCCATCTTGAGAAGAAAGGTGGCAGTCATCGAGAGCCCGTCGGCATTTCGACGATCGGGGTTCTAAGTTGAGAAATGAATTGTGACATTGGGCATCAAAAGTCTCAAAATCCTGAGGTTGAATCAGAACCATCCATATTAAGAGGACACGTGGTGAAGATCTAAGATCTCAGAAAAAGTCCCAAAAGGGAAGACTCCATCGGAGTTTCGAGACTCGGCAAATCGGAAGTTCTGAGGACAAAGGATTGAGAAAATCCATGTTGGAAACCTGATAGACGGTCAGAGCCATCCATCAGTTGAGACACGTGGGAGAGATCAGAATCCCATTGGTGTTTCGGTCATCGGGACTCGCACAAGTAAGTGTTTTGGTTTTGCAGTTGGTGAAACCCCAAGGGTAAATCTGAAATGTCCATCCACTTGGGACATGTGTCAGAAATCCAAAGAGAGTTGGCATATCGGCACTCGGGAAATTGGAGTTCTTGAGGTTGTGAAAATAGGGACATCAGAAGTATCGAAAATGCGAGGAGAAACCTGAAGTGTCCATCTGGAGGGGACGTGTGGCAGTAGTTGGAGTCATCAGGAAAAGTCTCGACAGGAAGTCATCTATCGACATTTTGGTCATCGAGATATCGGGAATCTTGGTGACAAGGTGTTTATGCATTTCGAAATCGCGAAGTCGGAAATCCCGATAAGGAGGGAAGCACCATTGAGGGAGCCAGCTGTCAGTATAGCAGCGAGTCAGGATTCAGGAAATCAAGAATCCCATGGGCAAGTGTTTTTCAGCATTTGAAACCCCATAGCCCCGACGAGGGATAAGACTGGGGTCATGGGGATAACAGTCATATGGGCCAAAGCCTATATCCAGGAGGGCTAACACGTAAAGAGCGCGTCGGGATTCGAAGGATCGCGAATCCTGAGGACGATTACATTTTGGCATTAGAAACCTCAAAACTCTGATGAGGAATATGACTATAGTCATATAAGGGGAGGTCATGTGGACCAAGAGCTTAGCCTAGAGGGCTAACGGGAATTCGAGCGCATTGGGATTTTGAAGTCAGAAACCCTGACGAGAAGGAATATAAGGCTGCGGTCTTATGGAAAGTGGTCATGTGGAATAAAGGCTTAGCTTAGGAGGCTAAGGCAGTAGGGGAGCGTATCGGGGATCGGGGATCGGTAAAACAAGTTTTTTGGACACCACAAGTGCCAAAATACTAATAGAAGAAGGGGAGATCCCGTGAGAGATTGCTGTGGGTGAAAAATTTCCCGATAGGGAAATAGAAGATCCTTTCAGTTCTTCGGGCCAAGGAAGGAAGAAAGATCTTGTGAGCGGACGTGCCTAGCAGGTGCACCTGCATCAAGTGGTATCAGAGCCTAGAAAAGATTCTTTTCTTTCTATAACAAGGAGAGGGAGAATTCACCATGCCGCCAAGGAGAAGGGATAGATAATCACCCGATCCAGGGGAGGAAAGGGAAATGTCCAAGTGTAGAATCCAAAAGTGGAAAGAGAGTTGCATAAATTATGCTCTATGATCGTGGACATGGATATAAGACAAAGGCACAAAGATGATGTAGGAGGTATCAGTGAGTCTAAAAATGAAGATGATGCTAGACATGGAGAATAAAAAATCCTAGCAGAAGATGCAACAAATGAGTGCTTACTTAAAGTTGTTGCAAGAATGGGTGCAAAGGGGAAAATGGACATTCCAGTTTATGAGGGAAATCTGGATGTAGAAGAGCTTCTAGACTGGATTAGAGCTCTAGACACTTACTTCAACTATGAGGATATCGAAGAGGACAAGAAGGTCAGGCATGCTGCCATGCGATTAAAGGGACATGCAGCCTTGTGGTGGGATGAACTACAAGCTGACAGGCGTTGCCAAGGCAAGCAAAAGATCAAAAGCTAGGACAGGATGATTGCGAAGATGAAGGAAAAATTCATTCCCAGGGACTATCAAATTTCTCTGTTCAGGAGGATGAAGAACCTGAGACAGAAGCTGATGACAATAAAGGAGTGTACTGAGGAATTTTACAGGTTGAATATCAGGGCAAGTCATCGTGAAAGAAATGACGAAAAAGTGGCCAGGTATATGAATGGCTTGAGATATGAGATTCAGGATGAAATGAGTATGGAAACCATCCAAAAGGTGGAGGATGCTTATCAAATGGCTTTAAAAGCGGAAGATAAGCTGAGCCGAAAGCAGAGTCGGAGGGGCTGAGGCAGAGGTCAGCCCAGAGGAAAATCAGTTACCCAGAAAAGGACCCAGAAGCCTAGGGACGACTGGAAGAAACCTCAGACTCGGACAGAGAGAGGTGGAAGCTCACAGCCAGGGTGATATGTTTAACAAAGAGAACAACATACTAAGCAGAGAGGAGGATATGCTGATAATAATAGGTTTCCTCGTACCAGAGGTAGAGGAAGAGGAAGAGGTGGAGTAATTACATGCTTCACATGTGGAAAGAATGGGCACAAGTCTTATGAGTGTCCTAATAAAAATAAAAAGGTTGGAGAGACTCACATCGCTGAGGCATAGAGGTGATATGTTGATGCAGAATATGCTGAAGGCGAAAGATCGCTGGTGATGCGAAAAGTCCTTTTGACACCAAAGAAAGAGGTGGAAATTTCATTCCAAAGGACCAGACTTTTCAGAACCGCTTGCAAGACCAAGGGTTGGGCATGCAAGGTCATTTTGGACAGCGAAAGCACGGATAAACTCATTTCAACCGAGATGGTAGAAAAGCTGGAGCTGAAGATGATTGATCATCCGAGTCCATACAAAGTTTCATGGCTACAAAAGGGACATTAGGTAAATGTCACCAAACAATGTTTAGTTGAATTCAAAATAGGAGGAAACAATGATAAGATTTTATGTGATGTTATTCCTATGGATGTTTGTCATCTATTGTTGGGTAGGCCATGGAAGTATGATAGAAATGTGATTCATGATGGGAGGATGAACACATACACCCTGGAGAAGAATGGGAGAACTCATATGTTGCATCCAATCAAGGATAAGGAAGTGAAACCAGAGGTAAGCGACACAGTACTTCTCATGAGTGAGAAGGAACTTCTTACGGAGGTTAAGAAAAAGGAGGATCCACAGTTCATTGTGGTCAGAAAACCAAAGATTGTTTTGACCAACACAAGAGTGGATGATTTGCCAGAAGAAGTTAAGGGACTACTGGAAGAGTTCGTTGATATTGTAGTGGATGAATTACCTCGTCCGTTTCCACCAATGAGAAGTGTGAGTCATCATATCGATCTCATACATGGAGCTAGTTTACCAAATAAAGCCGTGTATAGATTGACGCCGCAAGAGAATGAAGAGGTCAAAAGACAAGTCTAGGAGTTGTTGGACAAAGGTTTGGTCAGGGAAAGCTTGAGTCCATGTGCTGTTCCGACAGTACTCAGCCCAAAGAAAGACGGAGGCTGGAGGATGTGCACTGATTCAAGGGAGATTAACAAGATAAATATCAGGTACAGATTCCCATTTCCAAGAATGGATGATCTAATGGATTGCTTAAGTGGGGCAAATTCTTTCTCAAAGATTGATTTGAAGAGTGGATATCACCAGATCCGCATGAGAGAAGGTGATGAATGGAAAACAACATTCAAGACAAACGAAGGCTTGTATGAATGGCTTGTTATGCCGTTTGGCTTAATAAATGCGCCAACTACCTTTATGAGGTTGATGAATGAAGTCCTAAAGGATTTCATTGGAAAATTTGTTATCGTATATCTGGATGATATACTGATTTTCAGTAAAACGGAGGATGAACATCTGAAGCATTTAGCCATTATGATGAAGAGATTACAGCAAGAGAAGTTGCTGATAAACATAAAGAAGTCCTCGTTCATGAAGACATAACTCATTTACTTGGGATTTGTTATTTCGGAAAATGAGTTGAGAATCGATCCAGATAAGGTGGAGGTAATCAAAAATTGGCCATCACCGAAGAACATATTTGAGGTGAGAAGTTTTCACGGTTTGGCTAGTTTCTACCGAAAGTTCATTAGGAATTTCAGTGGAATTAGTGAAGCAATGATGAATATAGTGAAGAAAAGACATAAATATTTTCACTGGACTGAAGAGGCTGAGAAGAGTTTCAATTTGTTGAAATGGAAGATTACGTAACAACCAATTCTAGTGTTGCCGGATTTTCAAAAGGCATTTCAGGTGAAGTGTGATGCAAGTGGGTTTGCAATAGGAGCAGTCTTAAGTCAAGATGACAGACCAATTGCATATTTCAGAGAGAAGTTGAATGAATTGAAGGTGAAGTATTACACATACGATAAGGAGTTTTATGCCATCATCCAAGCATTGAAGAAATGGAGGCACTATTTGATCCCGAATGAATTTTTTTTATATAGTGATAACCATGCATTGAAATTTGTGACTCAACAGGAAAAGTTGAATCAGAGGCATGTTAAATGGGTTGAATACATGCAGAATTTAACTTTTGTGATAAAACATATTTCTGGTACTGCTAACAAAGTTGTTGATGCTTTGAGTAGGAAGTGTTTGCTGTTGCAAGAGTTCAAAGTCAAGACGTTAGGTTTTGATGATCTCAGGGACATGTACGCAGATGATCCAAACTTTAAGGAGGCGTATGAAGCAACTGAGAATCCAATTCTCAGGGATAGAATCCAGTGGGCCAAATACATGATCTAGGATGGGTTACTGTTTAAGGGAAATCAACTATGTATTCTGAATTGCTCCATGAGGGAGAATCTGCTGAAGGAAAAACACAGTGGAGGATTGGTCGGACACTTCGGTCATGATAATACATTCGCAAAGCTGAGTGAGTCATACTTTTGGCCAGGGATGTGAGCAGAGGTCAAGAGGTTTGTGGACAGATGTAGAATTTGCCAGCATTCAAAGGGAAGGAAGCAGAATGTGGGTTTTTATCAACCATTGCCCATACCTGAGAGGCCATGGGATGAAATTAGCATGGATTTCATATTGGGATTGCCAAGGACACAAAGAGGATTTTATTTGATCTTTGTGGTAGTGGATAGATTTTCCAAGATGGCACATTTTATCACATGTCAGAAAACCAGTGACGCGACTCACATCGCGAACCTGTTTTTCAAAGAAGTCATTCGACTTCACGGCTTACCAAGGAGTATTGTTTCAGACAAAGATACAAAGTTATTAGGGAAATTTTGGAGAACATTATGGAATAATTTGGGGACTAACTTGTTTTTTAGTTCTTCTTATCATCCTTAGATGGATGGACAGACAAAAGTGGTGAATAGAAGTCTGGGAGAATTTTTGAGAAGCCTGGTGGCAGAGCACCACAACAGTTGGGACAATGTATTGCCGCAGACAAAGTTTGCTTATAATGACTCAGTGAACAGGAGCACAGGCCAGAGTCCATTCCAGATTGTATATGGCATGTAGCCGAGAGGAGTTTCTGAATTGAGATATTCAGAACAGACTGCTACTAAGAGCGCTAGTGCAGAAGAATTCGCAGAGGCGATGAAAGAACTTCACAGCTGGGTGAAGGAGTGACTGCAGAATTCAAGTCAGGAGTATAAGAGGAGAGTAGACCAGCATTGAAGACGACTCCAATTTGAGGTTGGTGACTTGATTCTAGTGCATTTGAGGAAAGAAAGGTTCCCAAGGGGAACATACAATAAATTGAAGATGAAGAAAATCGGACCATGCAAGGTCTTGAAGAAAATTGGAGAGAATGCTTATGAGATTGAATTACCCGATGGGATCAGAATTTCTCTGATATTCAATGTCTCAGATTTATAACCATACAAAGCTGAGGAAGCAGGAAAAAGTGATAAACAGTCAGGGGTTCAGTGGAAGAAGCAGATGCTAGTTGCAGAGAAGCCACAGATGGAACAGATAATGGATAAACGAGTGGGTAAGAAGACCAGAAGGAAAGAATACTTTGAATATTTGGTCAAGTGGAAGGGCCATCCAGTTGAAGATGCCAGATGGGAAAATGAAGTAGAGATTCTGAAGCATGGACAGACCATGTAGGAGCTCATGGACAGGAGCCCATGAAAATTTTCAAGTGAGGGAGTACCTTGATGCAGGCACGCCCGCTAGGCATGTCCGCTCATAGGATCTTTCTTCCTTCCTTGTCCTGAAGAACTGAAAGGATCTTCTATTTCCCTATCGGGAAATTTTTCACCCACAACAATCTCTCACGGGATCTCCCCTTCTTCTATCAGAATTTTGGCACTCGTGGTGTCCAAACAACTTGTTTTACTGATCCCCGATCCTCGATATGCTCCCCTGCTACCTTAGCCTCCTAAGCTAAGCCTTTATTCCACGCGACCACTTTCCATAAGACTACAGCCTTATATTCCTTCTTGTCGGGGTTTCTGACTTCAAAATCCCGATGTGCTCGAATTCCCGTTAGCCCTCCAGGCTAAGCTCTTGGTCCACGTGACCTCCCCTTATATGACCGCAGTCATATTCCTCATTGGGGTTTCAGGGTTTCTAATGCCAAAATGCAATCGTCCTCAGGAGTCGCGATCCTTCGAATCCCAATGTGCTCTTTATGCGTTAGCCCTCCTGGCTATAGGCTTTGGCCCATATGACCATTATCCCCGTGACCACAGTCTTATCCCTCGTTAGGGCTATGGAGTTTCAAATGCTGAAAAACACTTGCCCACAGGATTCCCGATTTCCCAAATCCCGACTCGCTGCTATACTGACAGCTGGCTCCCTCAATGGCGCTTTCCTCCTTATCAGGATTTCAGTCTTCACGATTCTAAAATGAATAAACACCTTATCACCAGGATTCCTGATATCTCGATGACCAAAATGCCGATGGACGAATTCCTGTCGAGACTTTTCCTGATGACTCCGATCGCTGCCACGCGTCCCCTCCAGATGAACGCTTCAGGTTTCTCCTCGTGTTTTTGAGACTTCTAATGTCCCTATTTTCACGACCTCAGGAACTCCAATTTATTGAGTGTCAATATGCCGACTCTCTTTGGATTTCTGACACCTGTCCCAAGTAGATGGACGTTTCAGATTTACCCTCGGGGTTTCGCCAACTGCAAAGCCAAAACACTTACTTGTGCGAGTCCTGATGACCGAAACACCGATGGGCTTTCGATCTCGCCCACGTGTCTCAACTGATGGACGACTCTGATAGTCTAAGGGGTTTCCAACATGGATTTTCCCGATCCTTTGTCCTCAGAACTTTCGATTTGCCGAGTCCTAAAACTCCGATGGAGTCTTCCTTTTCGAGACTTTTTCTGAGATCTTAGATCTTCACCACGTGTCCTATTAAGATGGATGATTCTAATTCAACCTAGGGATTTCGAGACTTTTGATTCCCAATGTCACAATTCCTTTGTCAACTTAGAACCCTGATCACCGAAACGTTGACAGGCTCTCGATGACTGCCACCTATCTTCTCAAGATGGACGACTCAGATTGACTCTGGGATTTTTACTATGAAAATTCCTGATCACTCGTCCTTGTGACTCCCTATTTTACAAATGCCGAAATTCTGATGGCCACGACTCTCGTCGGAATTTTCCTCCTCTTGTTCACGAAGCTTAAACTCTGTGCAACTCCTAGTCAATCCAACGAATGACGGGTATTTTTTTGAAGATCCTACAGTTCATAGTCTCCTAAGCTTGAACTCCAGAAACAACCCTAACCTCCTCACTTCTCTGGCAGATCTAACGGCTGGTGGGATTTCACTAATCCTCTCCACAAATTTCTGACTGTTGATTTCTTCCCTTTGACGATTCCTAGAGATTAACCAAGTATCGCTCCATGGAACTTGTCCTCCTGTGGTGCAACTTTGCAACGCCTGCTTCTAAATAATCCACAGCACAAACTTCCAGTGCTTCTCTTCAATTATCTTGAAATCCTTATCCCTCCTGAGCTTCTCACACTTTTAACCTCAAAGAGGGTCTTTGCACGCACTCCTTGCGACAATTCTCAACCATCTCCAAGTGTTGAGTTCTTTCGACTCTGCGCACACCTGCAGCAGTCCTTCAATACTTAGCTCAAATTCACAACTGAGACTCTCCTTAGCCTGCACACTCCTTTCATGGCTCGTATAACCCAATTTCACTTCTGAGTGAATGAGAACAAGAGTTAAACTATCTGAGCCTTTTGTCAATGCACTCCTTGCAGACGACTTCAACTGCACTCCTTACAGGAATCCTTTCTCAAATAGAGAAACAATTGAAACTCATTCCTTCTTCCTTCAGACTTCAAAATCAAACCATGAAATCACATACACAACATATAAAAGAAAATGTATACCAGGAAGCAAACATTCATGAGCATATCATTCAACCCCAATACACAGAGAATAAACACAAAGCCATGAATTTGAATCAACCTCTTTCTATTAATCCAAATATTAGTACATGGGTGTCCTTACACAGCTCTCTGCTTCTATTCTATGCTCCAATGCTTCTAACTATTCCTGAATAATGTTACAATGCACAGTGAGGGTGTCTATATCCTGTTTCCCTCTTTTTTTCTAAAACAGTCTAATCTAGAATTAAATTTGTATCTACTTGCATTAACTACTATAAATGCCTCCATCTAATTCAGATGAGAGTGTATGGCTCGAGGTCTGATTACAATATATAAGTGCGCTTCATTAAATTTCTTCATTAATGTTCGTGCAACAGATTCAAGATGTTTTTCAAAAAAATTTGTTGGATGCCTTCCAACTGTCTTCCACTTCCGCGCTGGCTCGCTTGACATGGGAGATGCTCCTGCATCACCCCCCATTTGGATGGTAATCATGGGGATAACCAGAAAATACTCCCTCGTGTTGATCTTAATACTATGACATTTCCCTGAACAATTTATGGTACCTCCATTTGCAATCATTACTTGAAACTCTAGTGCGGGATATACAAAGCAATTGAGATCTTTTTCTAATTTGTAATTGATGAATTTATGGGTGCTACCATAATCAATCAATATTGTTACCTTTTTATTTTTTATTTATCCTTTTATATTGAGGGAATTCCTTGTACAATTTATGGTACCTCCATTTGCAATCATTACTTGAAACTCTAGTGTGGGATATACAAAGCAATTGAGATCTTTTTCTAATTTGTATTTGATGAAGTTATGGGTGCTACCAGAATCAATCAATATTGTTGCCTTTTTCATTTTTATTTATCCTTTTATATTGAGGGTTTGTGGATTAATGATTTTGGCCAATGCATGGAAAAATATTGTTGGAGTAGTCTCTTCTAGATCTGGTTCTTGTTGATTAAGGTTGGTTGTCATTGATGTCAACCCTTGAAGAAAGCCCCGTGACACAAAGTTTTGGGTAATGGAACCAATATTGTTTGATTTAAATATGACTCATTATTTTCTTGTCATGGTTGATAAGAATTAAATATGGACGAACTCCAAAGTGGTCCCCTTATGGTGAAATCCCTCATGGGAAGACGCTTTGCAGAGTAAGAGAACCCATGCTTAATTATGTAATAATGAGATGAAGGAAAATGAATTTGTTATGTAAAATATACTAGATGGATAGTGCTTGTCATTCCATTTCCGATGGTATGTGGAACGTCACATAACTCCTCACGGTTAGAGAGTTATGGCCATGAGAAGTTGGAGGCCTCGGGTTTGGGTAATGGACCCAAGTTTGTTTGATGGATAATGGTATGAGTTGTGATATATTTTCAGATAATAATATTCTATATGGATAGTACATATCATTCCATTTTTTGTGGCATGTGAAATGTCACATAAATCCTCATGGTTTGAGAGTTATGACCTTATGAAGTTGGAGGATCCTCATATGTCATCTAGAAGCCCCAAAAGGTCAAAGCAGTCAAAGTGGTTTAAGAGATTTTAAAAGGTAAATAATAAAGTGAAGTAATGAGTGTATTATAATTCAAAGTGAATAAAAAATAAATTATTTCTATAATAAATTTAATGGAGAAATTAGAAGTGGGTTAACCCTGAAATAAGGAAAGTGGGGCCAAGTGACCTAGAAGATGTTTTTAAGGAAGCTACTTGGAGAGTATAAATAAGAGGCAATGCTCTCTCATTTTAATCACACTTGAGAATATTGATTATATATATGTGTTTGAGGTAACCAAGGATATCTAAGCCAAAATTGTGAGGGAAGGTGAAGAAAAGAAGGTCGAAATGCAAGGAAGGATAAATTATTTTGATGGTGCTTTCTAAAGTATGTTATTTACAGGTCATCTCACCATTTTCGCTATAACTTTTTTTCTATAATGATTCAGACTGTGAAATTGATATGAAATTGAAAAAACATATCCAAGTATCTTTGGTAAAAAATTTGTCTTTTGGGTCATTGTATTTTTGGATTTACACTCCGTGGAAAATAGGGTTTGTGGCTAGTCCTGAAACTAGTCAAAAACAGGTGTTTCAGGTAAAAACGTCATACCTTCTTCATAACAGATCCAAATTCCATGAAACAAATGTGTTGGTTAGGGTACAATATTTATTATTATTTTTCACATTTTTAGATCAATTCAACAAATATTTCGTGTGGGGCACTCTCTACAAGGTCGCTCTCTAGAATAAGCCAGAATTCAACAAGGTATGCCATTTTTGCTATAACTCATTTTCTGATAGGTTCCAAGTAGTGACACTAGAGTAATTTCATAAAACACACTTAAGAAAATTGTGTATCAGTTTCAAATATTTATACATTATAGGTACAAAGTTATGATTACTTCAAGTTAGGGTTGTTGACTAATCCAAAACTAGGCATGTGAGAGTAAAGAAAAGTTTGATGAAAGTGCTAGTCTCTTGTTGTTGAAGTTAAGGAAGGTTTGCAAGAATGTGATCATATACACCAGGTCTATTACAAAGATACAAATCATATTTGGATGATGAAATGGATGAGGGATTTTGGTTGAGGTACATGTTGAGTACATGGTTGAGACAAGTAGTTGATGAGTTGGCACATACATGAGGTGTATAGTTGATGATGTTGGTACATATTGATGAGTCATAGTTGATGAGTAGTTGACACAATATTGGTACATACTTGCTACATGGTTGGATGCAATTTTTTATGGTACAATTTGATTATAGGTTATTTGGTATAGGTTGGTGCATGGTTGATGCACGTGTTTATGGTGCATGTTTATTACAAGTTGAGGTACATGTTGATGCATGGTTGATGCATGGTTCAGATTTATTGGTACATGTTTACAACGGTATATCTCATAGTGACAGGTTGACAATGGTTCTATCATTCTACTTCTACTTCAAGGTGGCAAGACGGGGCAAGGACAGGTGGTTGTAGCCACCTTCCGGTTGTAGCAAGAGAACATAGAGGGTTGTAGCCTCCTTCTAGTTGTAGCCAGAGGATTGGAGAGTTGGAGCTTCCATCAGGTTGTAGCCTAAGAAACTAGGGGGTTGGAGCCTCCTTCCAGTTGCAGCTAGAAAAAAAAGGAAGTCAATGCTTCCAATGAATGTAATTCTTCAAGATATATATGAAAAATCATTTTGTGGTTTTCTCCTGATTTGGGTTTCCACATAAAACACTGGTGTGTTGTGTATGTGTATGTTTGTTCATTTGTTCATTGCTTATTTACTCTACAGTTATTGGATGATAATGCTTCACTGATATAACACTTGGATTATATGGTTAAAAAGGATTAAATTTCTCTATTACTGATTCACCCCCCCTCTCAGTAATCCAACAATTGGTATCAGAGTAGCTTCCTTTAGAAATCAATTTAACCACTGAAAGGTAGATCATGGAGAGTAAAAACTCATATAAAAATGGAATACCATAGTTTGATGGACATAAGTATGCTTTTTGGAGCATAAGGATGAGGAAATATATACAGACACAGGGATTTCAAGTTTGGCAATCAATTGTAGATGGATACACAACACCAACAGTTCCACCAACAAATGACAAAGAAGTAAAACTCGGTGAGAATAATTACAAAACCACAAATGCACTTTTGAATGGTCTCAATGATACGGTATTCACCAATGTTTCACACTGTAAATCCGCTAAAGAGATTTGGGACAAGCTTCAAAATAATTACGAAGGAGATACAAAAGTCAAAGCAACAAAGCTTCAGACTTACAGAGGTCAATTCAAACAACTAAAAATAAAGGAAGATGAAGATATCACAACCTACTTCTTACGACTCAATGAAAAAATGAATGCAATCATAGGATTGGTGTAACACCCCATATTTTGGCCTTAGGCAATTATAACTTTAATTTTTCTCATTATAGTAATTCATTGCTTAGTAACTATTTGGACTCTGTGAAACTGATATAGACATGTGAAAGGTCTATGTCTAGAATTATTTGTGAGTTACACAATATTATATTTTGTTGTTATATGTTTGTGATGATGATGATTATGTGATTTGGTTAAACATGTAAATTTAAATGTGGAATTTTGGTACATGGATGCCAGTTTAAGTTATGTTGTGAATGCGTAAGATATAAAAGGCATGATAAAAATAAATATACATTTCTTATTTGAACGTCAATACAAATATGGATTCTTATATGAAATTATGACGTATATACATGGATATGAGTATTGTTGAACTAAGCTACAGATTGACAAGTTATGTAATGACCAAATGACTCTAGTGTTGACGTAATTTGGATGTCATAGACATCCAAAAGATAGTGTATGTTATAAGTTGTACTTATGATTTAATTTATGGTTTCAAATATTTCTATGATATGTGGTAAGTGTGGTTTTGATAGGACACACGACTTTCCCAGAGTGGTTGTTTGATGATGTGAGTCTAAGAACAGTAGTTTCACAATAGGGCTTGATGTATGGTGTTGACCCTAGTTCTATAAGGAGGGGTGGAGGTATTTCCCACTATTTATCCTCCAAAAACTAGAGTCGTGGGAGGGTTGTGTGAAGTCACTCTCCCCTAGACGTGTGATGACGACTACTAGTTGCATGTTGGGAAGCTTGGTCGAGATGTATGACACTTCCTCTTAAGGGTTCTATCTGGAGTTAGGTCAATATAGTTGACGCTCCATCTTAGTCCAATAGAGGAAATGATAGGATGGGAGATGGAATTAGGTTAGGAAGGAAGGATGCTTCGACGTTAGTTGAGAATACTGATTGGGGATTAGAGATGCCACTATTGTTTACTCACTTGGTTCCTACCATGTTTAAAACCCTCTTTTATTTCCTATTGATATTTTAAGTGTGACAATGAGTTATTGATGAATTGGTGTAATTTAGTTCATGAATATTATTAAATGATGCATTACTTGATCTGTTGTCCTACATGTCTTAGTGACCATATAGGAACTATGTACTAGGGGAAGGAACTATGCACCAGAGGCAATGATTGTTTTATCTAGTACATACATGAGATATGTGTCATCTAGATACACACACCCTACCCATGTACATCAGTATAAGTAATTAATGTATTAATTATTAAGCAACATTAACCATTTAATTGAATATTTATTGAATATGTAAATATATTGCATACAAAATATCTAGAAGCATTAAATACCTTCTGAATTTGATAGATGGTGGGTATGTGATGAATAAATGAGCATGGTGGGTGTTATGTACATTTTGTGGAAAATTATCAAATAACATTTATTAGCTAGCATGAGAAGAAAGACTTTATTTTATTTATTTTGTTTAATGCAAGTCATTTATATTTAGTTTTATTTTAATATTTCCCAAAATATCTAGATAAGGAAGGTTGATGGATAATAATGCGTGGTGGTTGAGGAGACTTCTTGGGGAAGTGTGTATGGAAACTTGATAAATAGGGAGAAGAAGTAGATAGGAGGGGGAGGATGGAGAGGTTTGAGCATGATGAGAGGTTGTGAAATTCTTGGAAGGTATAATTCTTGTGATAGTTTTCTTTGAGCATTTGTTCTTTATTGTTCTTGGAGTCACGTGCATGGAGGACCAAGAAACCAAAAGGTTTCTTGGAGCTAGGAAGCCGGTTAGGATCCTATTTGGCAGGGAGGATTCCGTTGTTTCACTCTGGGAAAGCGGGAAAAGAATGCTTGGAAGTGCCTAGGACTACATTACAACCGATGAGCTTCAACAAGCTAAGGAGGAGGTATTTTTTAGTGGTATTTGGTTATTGATATTTTGTATATACTTTTTTTTTAAGTTCTAAATCATAGAGTTAACATATTGCTTATTTCATCATGTTATCTAGATTTATTATTGAGCAAATGTAGAAGAATTGTGTAAATGAAAATCAATGAAATTATGCTAAAATGAAGTTGTTATTCTGTATGTATAAAATGAAAGATTAATTGTTTAACATCCCGGATGGGTGTTACATATGGTATCAGATCCAAGCTGCAACACTTGAGGCCTATGAGCCCTTTGCACAACCATATTCTAGTTACTAAATAGAACTTGTTGTCTTAAAAATAATATAATCTAATTTATATCATGAGAGTTAAAAATGTGTTAATACACCATGCAATGAACACCATTGGAATTAAACTCACGACCTCATAGGACACAACCAAACATTTTATCAATGTACCAAGCGTAAGACTTACAAGCAGACAGACTTAAAAACCCTATCTCTGAATTTCTGGTCAAGTCTCATCAATGGCGACCTTGGTAGTTTGTCTTTGTCACAGTGTAACCCTAGCAAGGGCCTTTTCTACAACAATGTTATACAGGGCTCAACCTTCTTCTTTCAGCTTGATACCAATAGCCTTCTCCATCGAAGGCCACTTAACTGGTTTGATCTTGTCGTCCCTAGTGTCGCACTGTCCAATAGGACATCGGAGGGTTTTGACCTCGGGACCAGACTACTCTCTGGTTGACTCAGACAACAATCGAGGGGACACCACCATTCTCTTCAAAGGATGCGACTACGAGCACTAGCTTATTACAATGGAGTTCCCTGATCCGCAGCCCACCCGTGAGGAAAATATCGATACGTTTATAAAAAAAAAACCTAGCGAAGGTGGTGGGAAGTGAAGAGGAAGCTAAAAAAAAGGATATATGCTTTGTCTATGACAACCTATATGGGGTTTCAAGATCAGATATCAGAGGAGCTTTCAGAAAAAAATGAAGGGCCTTCCCGACGTTGTTTGGGTGTTTCCCAATTCGTATATTGATCCTGTAAATAAAGAGTATGAAGGAGATAAGTACATCAATGGGGTAATTATACCGGACACTCATGTATATAATAACAGGCCTAGTGATAGGTACAATGACAGGCCGCGAAACCGCATTCACAGAGATTCCATGCCTATTGAATGAAGAGACCCAATGCCCATCGATGGGAGGGTTGTTATGCAGGAAGATAGGAGAGATTTCAGACCACCCATGGAAGGAAGAGGTCCAATGCCAAGTGATCATTTAGGGCCCTTCCAAAACCTCCACGTCTGCTTATACTTGCATTTCCTCCTTGAACCCTATTATGGTTGGTATGGACGACATGCTCACTTTTCATATAGCTGTATAAGTCATGACCCATGCTTGTGTTTCCAGAATTTGGAGATTGCATCAATTGATTATCATAGTGGCTTGCAAGATCTTTGTTAGTATGACTTCAATCAAAGTCATTAACAGAGGAAGGCCTGGGTTGGGTTACTTGTTGCTGACTCATTTCTGAAGTCCAATAAAGCAATTAACTTTGTATACAACTGTAATTTTCCTCTTTATTCCCAATCTCCTACCAATGCAATAAAAGCTTAGTAAAGGGACCAAAATCATAGCAGAAATGGCTTGATCTCGCTTCTAACCCCTCTCTCCTCTAAACATTCTTTAAACTGAATTTGCACATCTTGCTTCCAACATTAGGACATGTGATATAAGACTAAACTGGTGGAACTGTTAGATGGCCACGGGGTCGATCCCTTCCCATGGATCTCAGAGTCGTTGCCAAATTTTGTTCTTCGCTTAAAATAAAATAGCGGAAGGGTGTTTTGGTTTAGGCTTAGAGAAGTTTTGTGGATGGATACCACTTGAATGTGTTTCATCTCCCAAGAGACCTTGCATAGAAAATTTAAGGCCCTTTATCCAGAATCATTTACTGTCATCTTCTGACTGAAATTCCATCAATCGTGAATCAACTCCACAAACAACAACATGGTCATTGTCTTCATATGCAATAGGTCGAGCACCTGAATTAAGCTCTCTTGTAAGCACATTTTTGTTCTCCTGTCAAAAACTAGAATGTGTGAAGCATTCGACCCAGAATTTAGGCAAACATAATAAGTTGAGAAGTGAGCCCACCCACTAATGAGATAGGGCACACACTTAGTGATCTTATACATCCTTGCAACAACATTCTTTCATAGGAGTAAGACGAGTTTGTTGGCTCCTACATCGAGGATGTTCGTAGGAGGCACTTGAACACTTCTCCCTTAGAAGTGTCTACGTCTCTTGGTTCAGAAGAAACGCCTATCATTCCTGGGGGACTATAAGGTGTACGATAAATAAATACAGATATATGTAGATTGATTCAGTTATAACTTGCATCTTTGAGTTTCAAATAAAGTCTCATACAATAAACCTACAGGGTCTCGATCTATTAGTTTGAGTTTCTTTTGGATTTGACTGATTTGACAGCCCCATTCATGTGCTTTCAACTACCCTCCTTGGAAATTAAACATGTACATGCAAGTGGATAGAGTGATTGGATTGGAAGAAAACCGACTTAGTAGAGTTGAAGGTTGACATAATGACACACGGATAGAGAGATTGGATGTCTATCCTCCTTTTCCAAGCTTGGTTTTAGTCAACTAATATATACTGCATTTATGTAAAAGAAGTATTGGGTACACTGCATTTATGTCGTCTCTCCTGTCTCCTGTAACACCCATTTCAAATTCTCATTTAACTCTATTAAATACTAAAAAAAAAATCCAAAGAAAACAAAACCCAGGAGTCGGTTATTCGTACGTTTCACTGTTCTTACTGGGATAACTTTTAAGTCCATTTTAGGGACCAACTATTTTTGGAGATTGGGGTGAATTGGTTATGTAGTCTACTTGTTTCAAGGCTTAGCCATATAGTAATATTCCTTGAGAAACTCACACCAGTAGTGAGCACACTGTTTTTTTTTTTTTGTTTTTTTTTTACAATGACAGAAAGTTTAATGGAAAAATAGGTCCTTTCTCTTTGCTTGGCAAAGTTTTGAGAACGTATGTTCCTTCCTCTCCTTAGCATGCTATAAGTAGCTGTGAGTAGCCCATGTCATACATTGCACACATCCATTCATTCATCCTTCACCGTGTTTTATTTTAGTTTCTAACATTATGTCGTCTCATAATTTAATTAAATTCTTTTGGAAATATATCATAATTAAATCTTGGTATGTATAAATACATTACTTCTATGAAGTTGTACATATTTATTTTTTTCTATATTTAAATATATGAATTTATAAAGATCAATCAATTTGTATTAAATATATATATATATATATATATATATATATATATATATTAGTAAATTGAAATTTAGAAACCCATATAACTATTCATTAGGCGTAAATGCATTTGTAAATGGAACTTGTGTCTCATTACATACATACATACATTATCACGTATCACGTGCTCGATATCGATATCATTATGCGGTATGCATATCGATATCACTCTCTATATACATATACATATACATATACATATATATATATATATATAACTTGTTCTTGGTTATGGATTAATCACATTTTTATGATATGGAAAGGTTTGGCATGAATTTATTGGAAAATATAGTGATTTGTATATTTAAAGAGAGAAGAAAAGCTCCAACTACATTGTGAGACATGTGACTTATAGGCTATCATCCACTTAGTGAGTAAGTGGAGGCTAACATAACCCTTGAAAAACATAATCATAAGCATGAATGTGTATGATGAAATAATCAACTCTATAGATATAGAAATGATGTAAAATTTACTCTTTATTTTAAATAAAAGTTTGGGGATATATATATATATCTATATATATATATATATATATATATAAAATTTTAAATAATTTTTTTTTTTTTTTTTTTTTATTTTATTTATGTTGTATTTAGTCCATTAGTTGTATTTTAGATTATTAATGTTATTTTATTTGTAAAACTTTGGGCCAATTAAAACCTCCCTAGTCTCCTATATATATGAGGAGACATTTTCATTTGAATCATCTTGTGCCAGGCTGCATTTAAGTGGGGTAAAAGGAGGGTTGCCCCCTAGAGGCTGTGTCTGAGAAATATATCCTTTCCAAAACGTTTGAGTACTTTTTCTGGGGTTTTCTATGCTATATTGTTGTTTGGTTCTTATCATATGGTATGGGAGCTCAAAGGTCTTGGGGTTTCGCCCCTTCACATCTGAGACACCATTAAGATTTTCTCTATAACTTTTTTCTAGCGTTTTAGGGAGGAACGGCTTAAAGGGTTTTTTAGAAAACGGATCAAGGTACGTTTTGTTCAAAAATTCAGCTCGAGGCCTTATAATTTAGGAGATACATCCAGTACAAAGACCGGTTCTGGAATCATCCTGAAATGGTCATTGTAGAATTTTTTGCTATAAAAATTTATGTAATGTTTCAGACCCTAAGCTTCTGGAGAAAATTTATAGAAATTCGTATTTTATCTGTGGAAAAAAAGTTCAGCTGGGTCAATCTCTTAAATTTGTAGATACACCCTGTATATTGTTGTTTGGTTCTTAACATATGGTATCAGAGCTCAAGGTCTTGGGGTTTCGCTGCTACATCTGAGACACCGTGGAATTTTCTCTATAACTTTTTTTCTACAACGTTTCAGGAGGAACGGCTTAAAGGGTTTTTAGAAAACGGATCAAGGTACGTTTTGTTCAAAATTCAGCTCCCGAGGCCTTATAATTTAGGAGATACATCCGGTACAAGATAGGGTTCTGGAATCATCCTGAAATGAGTCATTGTAGAATTTTTGCTATAAAAAAATTTATGTAATGTTTCAGACCCTAAACTCTGGAGAAAATTTACAGAAATTCGTATTTTATCTGTGGAAAAAAGTTCAGCTTCTGGGTCATCTTAAATTTGTAGATACACCCTGTGTAAGATAGGGTATCTGACTAGCCCCATTGTCTAGTCTCAAGAAGGTGTTCTAGGTAAAACAAGCATAACTTCTTGCTGGAGTATCCAAATTGAGTGGGACTGGTTGAATTGGATCGTGGACAGTCGGTAGTACTTTGAGTGCGAGTTTCAGAATTTGTTAGCAAGTATTGTGT
>SNQJ01S0145383.1:0-18267 GCA_010110895.2 Picea sitchensis | reverse complement strand
TTTGGATCTAATTTAGAACGTTGATGTTTCAGAATTAGAGCATAGGCATCACAACCAAAAACTTTAAGATTAGAATAATTACAAGGGTGACCTTTCAATACCTCTTCAAGAATCTTGCACTCTATTGTTGTTGATGGTGATTGATTCACCATATACCAAGTTGTAGTTACTGCTTCTGCCCATAGTTCCTGCTGCAAATTGACATTACTAAGCATACTCCTTGCTCTCTCTAGAAGAGTCTTGTTCATGCGTTCAACAACTCCATTTTTCCGAGGAGTATAGGCAGTGGTTTTATGCCTATCAATCCCAAAATCCTTGCAATAGTTCTCAAATTCCATTGACGTAAATTCACCACCATTATCAGTTCTTAAACATTTAATGGATCTACCAGTGCTCTTTTCCACTAAAGCTCTAAACTGCTCGAAAATTGTAAATACATCAACCTTACTTTTCAACATATAGACCCAAACCTTTCTAGAGAAATCATCTATAAAGTTACAAAATATGATGATCCTCCATATGAAATAGTAGGGGATGGTCCCCAAACATCAAAATGGATATACTCAAGGATTCCTTCACTGGTGTGTCTTCCGGTTTTAAATCTATGCCTATTCTGTTTTCCATAAATACAGTGCTTGCAGAAATCTAAGTTTAAAGACTTTAGACTAGGAAGTAACTTGTGATTAGATAATACCTTCAATCCTTGTTCGCTAATATGGCCCAACCGTTGATGCGACAGTTGAACAGAATCACTTTCTTTCTTAGATACTGTTGTCACATGATCTGACTCAGTTCTTCCTTCTAATAGAAACAGGTTACCAACCTTCTTCGCTTTCATAACCAATAGAAATCCTTTGTAGACCTTCATAACTCCACCTTGAACAATACTCTTATATCCTCTAGTATCTAAGACACCCAAAGAAATTAGGTTCTTCCTAAGCTCAGGTACATGTCTTACATGAGTTAATATTTAACAGTTCCATCAAACATCTTAATTCGAATGCTACCAATTCCCACAACTTTACATGATATGTCATTTCCCATGTAAACAATTCCATCATCTATAGACTAGTAAGTAACAAACCAGTGTCTATGAAGACACATGTGATTTGAAGCACCAGAATCTAATAACCATTGTTGATCATGACGTGAACCAATATTAATTGATAAAACTTCATCAGTCATACCTGAACCTGTTGCTAAACCTGTTTCAGTTCCATTTGCTTCCTTTGTCTCTTTTGGAGGGTCTTCTTTGGAGGCTTGTTGTCGTTTCCAACAATCCTTCTTCAGGTGTCCAGATTTGCCAAAAAAACAACACTTAAGCTTGCTCTTTCTGCCCTTCGACTTTGATCGAGAGAAATCCCTCTCACCGTGTCCTCTTTCTTTAGGTCTACCTCTAACCATCATTGCCTCAAATGTAGAGGTTTCTAGATTGGATTTCTTCCTTATTTCCTTAGACAGTAAAGCTCCAAGAATATCATCAAACTCAATACTTTCTGTTGAACTGAAACTAATAGAGGCAACAAAATGATCCCATGACACGGGAAAAAAACACAATAATGTAATTGCCTTATCTTCAAATTCGAATTTCACTCCCATGCTAGTCAACTGGACTAAGAGAGTATTAAAAGTATTTAAATGATCAGCTATCTTCGTACCTTCCTTCATGCGCAAACTGTGCAATTGTCTTTTCATGAAGATCCTGTTCGTCAATGATTTCGTCTTGTACAGGCTTTCCAGCTTTGACCACAAAACGACTGTTGTCTTCTCTATAACAATGTTGAACAGTACATTGTCGGCCAAACACATGGGTATGGGACTCAGTGCTCTCGCATCCATCTCATCCCAGTCATCATCTGTTATGGTCGTGGGTTGCTTTGCTTTTCCCAAAAGCGCCTTCACCATGCCTTGTTGCACGAGCAAATCGTGCATCTTAACCTCCTAGATCTCGAAATTATTCTTTCCATTGAACTTCTCAATTTCGAGCTTAGCACTCTGCATCTTTACCATTAAAAGAAACATTCCAAAAACACCATTTGCAGAAAAATGATCAGCGCTCCTACGTTCCTTGATGTCCAGCGCTGATCAACGCTCCTATCAAGCATGAGAATTCTCCACGGTTTGACCTCACGGATCTTTGGAAACAACACTCCTATCAAGCACGCGGATCCTCCACGGTTTGACCTCATAGATCTTCAAACACAACTCTGATATGATAGCCGAAAACACAATCACACAGAATATAAAAGATACGAAGATTTAAGTGGTTCACCTAAACATTGAGCTACGTCCACCAAAAGAAGACATTGGTTATCTTATTATTCAACTAATAAAAATTACAGCACAGTCATTCTCACGCTCACTTCCTCCTGTCTGACTCTACGAGCTTACATAAATACATTATTTCAAATAACGTGGGCCTGCTGATCCTACCAGAGAATCCAAATGCAATTACTAAAGCCTTTGATAAAGAGAGAATGACGAAAAATTTGATTTTCCGTCCGTATTATAGTTATTGAAAGCAAAAGATGTAGAGACGACGGCCAGATCTTTGCACGGAACCCGTATGATGTTGAGCTTGAGTTTCACGCGGCGTCCCAAGTTCCTACCAGTCATTCTTAGGTACAACTGCCCTTCTTCCGCTAACATCCAAGAAAATATGGTAGAAAGTTGCAGGGTTGGAATTTCAAATCCGACCAGTCCGTCAAATTTGACGGTTTCCACCGCTCATATGCCCGTTTGGACACATTTAAATAAGAATGTTGACGGTTTTTCAAAATGTTTTAAATACGGCCGGGTTTGCCGTCAAATTCCATCCCTGGCAGAAAGCATATGGGAGGTTCCAATCGCACTAAATTAATTCACATTACGATGACAAGTTTCACGTCCAATGTCTCCCTAGCCGCCAAAGATGGTAAATATACAGTGGCATAATATGCACATGAAACAAGCGTGTAAGGACAAAACTAAAGAGAATTTCGTTTGTCGACAAAACTAATACATACATATTCGACATAGAGGTATACTTTTGGTTTTGTTTTTTCAAATAAAAGATAAAAAGACAAAACATAAAAAGACAAGACATAAACAATTTTTGTTTTTAATTTAAATTTATTATTAATAATTTATTTTATTTCCTTACTAAAACCTTTCATTAGACGAGGTTCTCAAATTTCAAGGTGCTAAACATGTATTTAGACGCATGGATATAGTGGTGCGATTACAAAAGTTTGTTATCAAATTTGAATGTGCTAAACATGTATTTTGACGCATGTGCATGGATATAGTGGTGTGATTACAAAAGTTTGGAGAGCAATAAGATATTCACATATATGTTTTTGAAATTCTTTGAAGATAATGTGCTTCATGCATTAAGAGGGTCACAGGGTCACAATTGGAAATTATGTAGTTGGAGTGGATGAGATGGAGATGTTATATGAGTAAATTTTAAATTGTATTGTGTTGATAGATATTCAGATGCCTTGAGATATGGAATGACACTTATGTATGATAATGTATGATATTTGACGCATGTGCATGGATATAGTGGTGTGATTACAAAAGTTTGGAGAGCAATAAGATATTCACATATATGTTCTTTAAATTTTTTTGAAGATAATGTGCTTCATGCATTAAGACGATCACATTTGGAAATTGTGTAGTTGGAGTGGATGAGATAGAGATGTTATATGGATAAATTTTAAATTGTATTGTGTTGATAGATATTCAGATATCTTGAGATATGTAATGAAACTTATGTATGCTAATGTATGATAGTTTGTTTTATGATAGGATATGATAGTGTGCATCATAATAGGATTGGCGTATTTTTGGGTGTAGTTATAAGAAGGTTAGGTTAGAGTTTTATGCATGTTGTTATTATGATATGTTCTTCGTGCTCATCTTGATTCGATGTGGACTTGTAGTTTTGAAGATAAGTATGTTATTCTCTCTTTGTAGTAAGTTTGTTTTGGGAGTATCTAAGTATCTTGTTATCTAGTGATTTCCTTACTGGAAATCAGATTAACAGCTCACAAAACAAAAACACAGCTGAAATATTGAACTCAATAAATCTAGTGGAAGAAAAACTGGAAACCAAATCATGCACACATAAACACCAATATTTTTGGGTAGATACCCTTAGAAAAACCCCGAAGGGAAAACCAATGTTGAGAATGAATTTATTATGTTAAAATCAAGGTTCTTGTAACAAGGATAATGGCCCACTGAGAGAAATATGATTGCAGACAAACCTAGCAATCTATTGTACATCTTAAACATGCACGCTTTTTGAGATGTGCGTGTCTGTCCTTAAGCACACTTGCGTATGTGTTCTTGTCTCCACTGGCACCCACGTACATGTACGAAAATCTTGTACAAAAAACTTCGTACAACACAACTCTTCCCTGTGGCTTCGTTGAACTAAAACCCACTCACGACAACCTTTATTCACTCTTCTGAATGTTATGATCTATATATGGAAGTCATTTTCCACCTATCTGAGATTTCCTTGAATCACAGTCCTTCGTGATCCAACCCTCTATATGTCGACTCTCACAATACAAGTATCAAGTATCTTCCTCCTTGACTATGTCGACTCTCCTAATACAAGTATCAAGTGTCTTCCTCCTTCACCCTTGCTTTGTTTTTATAATCTTGAGTTATAATCTAACATTAATCTTCAAAGTGATTAACAGTTGAGATTACTTCTCACCTCGCTTGAAATTAATGACTAATATTACATGCAAATTACTTTTAACATTTTTCTTAAATAACTAATTAATTAATTAATTAATAAAATAACTTTACTTTAATAATTCCTTTAACTAAAGTAATGTTACCAAGATAGAAGACTTTTGATGACTTTCACATGCTAGACACCAAGCATATGTGGAAATACATGTTTGATGCTACATGCATCAAACATGTATTTCCACATATGTTTGGTGTCTAGCATACACTCCCTCTTAGCAAGGAAGGTATTATGCACCACTCCAAGTTTGTCTCTGAAGAACACAAACTTCCCTTTCTCAAAATATCTTTGAAGGGTTTGGTCAAAATATTTGCAACATGCTCATCTTTCGAAATATATTGAAGCTTCATTGTTCCCTTCTAGATCCTATCTCAAATGAAGTGGTATATGATCTCAATATGCTTAGACTTATCGTGGAATACTGGATTCTTCGAGAGTTTGATACAACTCTGATTTCTAGAGTATATCATCGTAGGATCCAACTCGTGATCAAATAAACCTATAAGCAATTTGTGAAGCCAAATGGATTCACAACTAGCCATACTCGTTTCCATATACTCCGCCTCTATTGAACTGAGTGCTACAGAAGTCTACTTCCCGCTGAACCAAATAATCAATATTGATCCCAAGTTGAAGCAACACCCCAAGGTTCTCTTTTTGTCTACTACACTCCCTTCCCAATATGAGTATGTATATCCACAAAACTTCAATTGATCTCCTCCAAGTTACCTCAATCCATACTCCATTGTACCTCTCAATTACCTGAGCACATGTTTCATTGCGATCCAATGCACCTGCCTCGGCTCCACCATGAGATGACTCAAGGTGTTCATAACAAAACAAATATATGTCCCAGTGTTGACCAAATACATTAAGGACCCTATCAGATGCATGTATATCCTAAGATCTACCAATTCTGAATCTGAAGTGATTACCTTATTCATATTGGTAACCATAGGTGTAGTCATCGGTTTACAATCTTCCATCCCAAATATCCTCAAGATCTCTATCGCATACTTCCTCTATCTAAGGAAGATATCTCTTGATACCTACCATACCTCTAATCCCAAGAAATAATGCATTAAGTCAATGTCCTTCATCTCGAACTCACTAGCTAAATCTGCTTTGCACCCTGCACTAAGCTCTTTTGCAGCTATCAGAAATAAATAATCAACATACAGAACCAAGATGAATGGATCCACCCCAACAAGTATGAAGTACAAGTTCAGATCCACCTCACTCTTTGTAAATCCCATACTCTACAAGTATTTGTCAATCCTGGAATACCACGCCCTAGGTGCATGTTTGAGTCCATACAAGGATTTCTTAAGCCTACACACATGAGAATCCATCCCGTGTACCTCAAATCCATGAGGTTTCTCTATGTGTCCTTCCTCCTCAATGATCCCATTGAGGAAAGGTGTTTTCACATTTCTGATGTATCCTCTACCTCATGAATGAAGCAATAGAAATAAAAACTCGAATAGAAGCATACCTGGCGACGGGAGAAAAAGTCTCATCGTAGTCCACTCACTGTTTCTAGGAGAACCCTCTTGCCAAAAACCTTTCCTTAAAATTATTGATGCTACCATATGCATCATGATTTATCTTGTAGAGCCACTTGGAACTCACAACTGACTTCCCCTCCAGTATTGGAACTATGTACCAAACATCAGTCCTCATAATAGGGGTGTACTCCTCTACCATGGCATACCACCATACTTGTTGATCTGTTGCTTCCTCAAAACTGGAAGGCTCAACATCAATGAAACTACTCATAAGCACCATATAGTTTAACAACTTCTTCGGAGGCTTGCGCTCTTTTCCCACACTCCTAGGAGCCTCACTAGCATCCTTCAATGTTTGCAATAGCCACCTAGGTCTCGTGATATGACTAGAAGGGGATAACTCCTCCTCCCCACCTAAAGTCTAGACTACTCATTGTTGCTCATCCTTCGGAGCCTACTGCTCCTCATCCTCTGTCAATGCTGATGTGTTAGGGACCTAACATCCCTAACCCCTCACGTAGGTAGAATAATATATTTTCCATGTAATAAAGGCCAATATTAATAATGCCTAGCAATAATGAAGAATAAGTCAAATGTAAGAAGACCAAATATAAGCTTCCACTTCTAGAAGATCTTCCTCTAGAATTTTATTTTGATAGATAGATTTAGTATAAATAGGAGTCAAGGGCATGAGAAGTTTTGTCTTGAGAACTATTGTAATAGAGTGTTGCTCTGTTGGAGGTTTCCCCCTCGAAGAGACAAGTGAACATTGTTTCCTATCAATAAAGGTATTATTTTGGTGTTGTGGTTTCATCTATTGTGTTGTTCCGCTAGTATTCTCTGCAATATTTTTGTTTTCAGCTATTATAATAGATCTGGTACCTTACAAGTGGTATCAGAGCACTTTCCTTGGCAGAAAATTGTGGGTTTTTTTTTCTAGGGTAGAGACGTATTCTGACGTCTTAAACCTACAAATATTTGTCCTTCATCACATAAATTCTCTATCGGGGAAGCATACACATAGGAACTACAAGTGGTACTTAAGCGCACATTGTTGGCCACCCTTGTAACCCATGTTGGTACCCCTTCGAGTGGTAGCGCATCAGACAACACATGTATACAGATCGAACTAGATATTCTCAAGCCCTCCGTAGATAAACCAATCGGTCGCCTGACTGCTATAGTGCCACCAAGAAAAACACTCGAGAAGATACTCTCTAGTACTTAGGTAGTCAGGTAGTACGACTAAGGGCATGATATAGCCTCCTTAGTTGGTGCACTGAGATATTGGGTCGAGTACTATTGTTGGACCTCGCACATATATCAAAGAGATATAGCATAGGGAAAACCCTTGTCTGTAGAAACCCTAAATACCCTAACCCTTGGGATAGAAACAGAAACAGAACAGACAAGATCTATTGTCGTGCAACCTTACCTCTTGCATTCTGGTTGAGAAATTTCTACGCATTTCTTCCTATTAAGAATTTGGGCATTTCCACACTGCAGTATTATTCAGATCAAAGTATAACTCCGTAGGATTAAAAACAAAATCCTAGATCCTATTGGCACCATTATTTGAGCCCTATCCCATTGGATTCATCTCTTCTCCCTAATCGTAGTCATACCTATCATTTTTCAAAAAAAAAATTCCCGTGGACCCGAACCCCTTTCGGCCCCCTTATTTGGGACTTACCCCATTGGATTCCCCTCTTTGCCCTGATCATTGTAATACCCTTCACCCATAACCCCTTTCCTATGTGGTCCCACCTGTCCCTTTTCATTACCCCCTTCATCATGGCCCATGCCCATAGCCAAGACCTCGAATCCTGCTTCAATTCCTTGTCCTCTACTTTCATAGAGACCCAGCAGGAAGTGTGGCAGCTCAGTGCCAATATTACCACCATAAATAAAAACATGCATTCCACCATAGACGTAAAAATAGAAACCTTGAAACAAGACCTCTCTACCTAGCTTGCATCCTTCACTGGCATGATCTATGCCAAGTTGAATATCCCTGGAGACCTTACCTCCTCTGACCCACCTTTTCACCCCGAAGGTGAAACTTCCTCCAATTCATAGACTTTTTAGCTCCATCACTTTTAGTGTGACCTACGCCTTCCATGCGTGGATGTGAACAAATTTGATGGCTCAGATCCCACTGGCTGGGTAACTCAAATGGAGCACTATTTCTCTTTATACGACATTACAGATGATTTTTCCAAACTCCGGTATGGTGTTCTCCACCTAGATCAAGAATGTTGGCAATGGTGGAAATGGAGGAAAAATGATTGCAAAGGGTATGTGTCTTGGACACAATTTGTTGCAGAGATTTATGAACGCTTTGACACTAACACCAACAATTTAGGTTGTTTGACAAAGTTGAAGCAATCTGGCATAGTGGAAGACTTTATTGCTTCTTTTGAGGGATTGGATTTCCACACGGAAGGCATGTCTGATACTTTTTTCTAAGAATGATTTATCAGTGGCCTCAAGGATGAGATTTGTGCCCACATCCTCATGGCTCATCCCCAGAGTTGGGTGGAAGCTACTAAAAGTGATAAGGAATCACAACAAGTTGTCTCTTCTCAAATCACAAAACCCTCATTTATTCCTCACCCTAAACTAGTCACTCCCACTCCTCTTTCCACTCCACTAAAGATCCAAAAATTGGCCTGGGAAGAAATGGTTGAACGCAAACCCAAGGGCCTTTTTTATAATTGTGATGACAAATATTTTCCTAAGAACAAGTGTAAGGAAAAAAATAATTTTATGGTCACCTTTGAGGATGTTTCTGAAGAAGAGGTCGAGGCTCCCTCTGTGGCCGAATCACCTAAACACACTTACTTGAATCCACCTCGGGCCCCTAGAAGTTGAACTAGTCATTTTTCTGAATGCTCTTACTGGCTTATCTTCTCCCCAAACCCTCAAGCTCATTGGTTACATTAAGCATTGGAAGGTCATCATCCTCATTAACAATGGGAGCAGCCATAATATTATTCATCGCCGCATTGCCCAAGAAACTAATTACTATATCTGAGCAGTCAACAACTTTCAAATCATGATTTCCAATGGAGGGTCCATGAAATGTGGGGGCGTTGTGAAAATGTGCATCTCCAAATTTGTTAGTACCACATGAAATCTCATATGTTTGTTATTGACATGGGTGGTTGTGACATTGTGGTTGGTGTCGAGTGGTTAAGGACTCTGGGCCCCATTCTCATGGATTTTAAGGAATTAACCATGTAATTCAACCAGGAGGGCCAACACTATAAATTCCAAGGAATCACAATAGGTTCCCCTGAGATCATTAGTTCCCATCACATGGAAAATGTACTCAAAAAAGGTCATGCTGGCATTATTCCACAACTCCATTCCATTCAAGCCACCAAGACACCCTCTGTGCCTCTTGACCTCCAATCCATCATCTACAAACATCAAGTTGTTTTTTCCACTCCCTAAGGACTTTCTCCTTCTCGTGGTGTCCATGATCATTCCATTCCCATCATACACAGTAGCCTTCCTCCCAATGTTCATCCCTATCGTCATCCCTTTTCCTAGAAAAATGAAATTGACAAAATTGTTCAAGAATTGCTCGCAACATACATTATTCGTCCTAGTACTAGCTCCTATTATTCTCCTATGGTCATGGTACTTAAGAAATAAGTCTCTTGGTGCATGTTTCATGACTTTCACACGCTCAACAAACTCGCCATCAAAGACAAATTTCCCTTTCCTATCATTGATGATCTCTTAGATGAATTAAGTGGTGCCCAATTCTTTACTAAACTTTATCTTCATTCTGGTTACCACCAGATACGTATGAAAGAGGCAGACATTCCTAAGACCACATTTCGAACTCATGAGGGCCACTATGAGTTCTTAGTCATTCCCTTTGGCTTGTGCAATGCACCCTCCACTTTTCAAAGCCTCATGAATCATGTATTTCGTCCTTTTATCCATCATTTTGTCTTATTTTTCTTTGATGATATTCTCATTTATAGTAAAACCTAGACAACCCATCTTTCTCATGTGGATCGAGTTCTTCATTTACTCTCTCAACACCAACTTTTTCTCAAACTATCTAAATGTGCTTTTGGAGCCTTAGAAGTAGAATACTTGGGTCATATTTTTGGAAAGGCGTGTGTCAGGGTGGATCCTAAGAAGATTTAAGCTATGCAGGATTGGCCTCGCCCTAAGACTCTCAAAATATTGTGTGTGCTTTTTTGTTTAACATGATATTATTGCAAGTTTGTTAAGAATTATGGAAAGATTGTGGCGCCTCTCACTGCTCTCCTTAAAAGGAATAATTTCACTTGGAATCCAATAGCTGATCATTCCTTTCAAGCTTTGAAGGAGGCTATGTGCACCAAACCTGTCTTGGCCCTTCCTGACTTCACAAAGACCTTTGTTATGGAATGTGATGCTTATGGGAGAGGAATTGGAGTAGTCCTTATGCAAGATGGTTAGCCTTTGGTCTTTATGAGCAAACAATTTTCAGAGTGGAATTTGGGCCAATCAATCTATGAAAACAAAATGATGGCTATTTTGCATGCAATGGATCTCTGACGCCATTATCTATTGGGTCAACACTTCCAAATTAAGACAGATCATTAGAGCCTCAAGTATTTTCTGGAGCAACATCTTTCATCCCCATAGAAACAAAAATGGGTGACTAAGCTCTTTGGATATGATTATGAGATCATTTGCAAGAAATACAAAGACAATGTGGTTGTTGACACTCTTTCAAGAAAATATGAATATGAAGGGTCCTTTTTTTCCCTCTCCTTCGTTGTACTAGATTGGCTCCAAGCTGTTTTCCAGGACTGGCTACAAGATCTCAAAATTTTGAGTCTCATCCAACAATTGCAAGACAATTCTCCAGTTTCCCTAGGGTACTCATGGCACAATGATGAGATTCGCTACAAAGGTTATCTATGTTTAAGTAAACAGTCACAAATTAAATCCATGGTGCTTTCTGAGCTTCATGCTACACCCACAGTTGGGCACTCAGGGTTTATCAAAACCTATGACAGGGTCAATCATTCTTTTTTTTGGAATGGTATGAAATAGGACGTTCACACTTTTGTGGAGAAATGTGATGCCTTTCAATGCAACAAGGGAGAAACAGTCAAAGTCTCGGGCACACTACAATCGCTTCTGATCCCACCCGCTATTTGGAGGGATATCTCTATGGTTTTCATTATTAGATTACCTAAATCAGACAATAATTCAACCATCATGGCAGTAGTTGATCGTCTTTCCAGGTATGTTCATTTCTGTTCTCTTCGACACCCTTTTACTGCCTCCATTGTGGATCAAATTTTCATGGATCATATCTTCAAGCTTCATGGCATTCCTCATTCTATTTTTTCTAACAGAGATCCCACTTTCACCAACAATTTTTGGCAAGAATTGTTCAGGATACAGGGAACACAATTACATCTCAGCATCGCTTATCATCCCCAGATTGATGGTCAAACTGAAGTTGTCAACCAATGTTTGGAAACATATTTGATGTGTTTTGCGTATGGATTGAAAAAAAAGTGGGCTCAATGGTTACCCCTAGGTGAATGATGGTACAACACTTCTTACCATACAACTACTCACATGACTCATTTTGAAGCAATATATGGAAAAAATTCACCTTCAGTTCTATCATACATTCCCAACATCTTGAAGATACAGGTGGTTGAACAAAATCTAGATGGAGAGAGCCTAAGTATACATACTTTGGTTGGATGGATAGAGCCTCAGTATACATACTTTGGTTGGATGGATAGAGCCTTAGTATACATACTTTGCTGAGAGATCCACTCATTTCTGCGCAGCGCGATACCTATCACTAGGGAGTACTTCAGACCCCAAGAACAAAAGTGCGAATGTAGGCATGTTCGCAGGGTATTACAATGACATGAAGGAAAGCATTGCCAACACTTGGTGGATTACGCTAGAAGTGGTCGCACAATATCTGGGTATAACCAATTTTAAAGCGACCAGGCATGCAGTATGGATCCAAGCACAGAAGGATCCCGAGAATGAATGGATACAACTGCGGTATTGCGTCAAGGAAGAGGACGTAGAAATGGCCATCAAGGATTGGCACGATGACTGGAGGATTCCAGAATTGAATCAAGAGATTCCCGTGGATAAGGAGGCTAATGCAGGGCAAGAACAGACACCTGCAGGATACAAAACGATGCCCAAGAAGCCAAATCTAGGTCAGAGCCCGGTGCCACAGAAGAAAGGGGGTGCATCCAAGAAAAGTACCTGGGCGAGGAAGAAGAACAACACCCAGGTGCCGCAGGAACATGAAAGAGAGACTGAGACAGCACGGGGGACCACATCAAGTGCTACTCAGCAGGAGCAAGGCCAGACCAAGAGGCCAATTATACAAACGAGGGGTGTGCACAAGAAAACTAAGGCGCACAAAACTCCACCAGAATATAGATCATGGAGAACGACGCGAACCTCATGGCCCAGATGGTCCAGGATTGAACAAGGGAGGATTTTGACAAATCCCAGCACCAAAGGGACAAGATTCAAGATGAGATGGCAGACATGCGGCCATTCCTCAAGAAGATCAGAGAAACACATAGGGTCGACAGAGGAATAGAATCAATCCCCACAACATCACAGACAAGAGCTAAGGCTGGATCGAGCAAGCATGATAGGATCCAGACGACAACACAACCAAGATCAATGTTTCACATTACACCCCGCATGTTGCACATGGATGAAATTTTGGGTCAGGCACCCTTGAAATATTTGGCCCAGATAAAGTTGGTAATGACACGGATACCAACCAAGGGATTGTATAAACTGCAAGTCAACGTCGCGTAGAAGGTATAGTCGCACGCACACACAAACACAACAAAACTGCAACAGATGAAGGACAACAAAGAAGCGTTGGAATTGGTGCTCAAGCAGGTTAAGCTCGAGACCAAAGACGAGAAATATTGCGCGGATAGGCTCAACCAGGGATTGGTTGTAGCCTATGACAAAATTACAAAGAGCGCGCAGACAACAAAGCTCCCGATGACGCAAAAGATTGATCAGATTATGCAGACAATCGACCAATACAGGCAGGAGATCGAGAACCGTTGGTAACAACTCATCCCTACCACTCCCCCAAAGGTGAAGGAAAAAAGGAAGCAGGAAGCAACAAGGCATATGGAGGAGATGGAGCGACAAGTCCGCGCAGCTACCGACTTTTTTGATAAAGAAACACAACTATGGACAAAGTTGGAGGAGGATCAACAGGTCCAACACTGGGACCAGGAAGAGGAGAAGATAAGTGAAACTATCAAGGACCTCAAGCAGAGGCAGAAGACGATGTCGATCACTGAGGGCCTCAAAGGAGTGCAGGATATGAATAAGCTGCAAGAAGAACTCATAGCCATGCAGACACAGAAGAAGTAGAGAAAAGCTCAAATGGAACCTCTCCAAGAGCAGACAACGAAGATCATTGCATAAGCAGAAGAGGAAAAGAAGAACATGGCACAAACTCAGGCATAGTGCATAGAGATGATCAACGAAGAGATTGCAGCGCAAGTGTTGGATGCACTCAGAGAAAAGACTACGCAGGCTCAAACACAAGCAAAGGAACTCACAGAGAAGTTTCGAGCTCTCACAGTAGCTATCGAAGCAATGCACAAAGCTTAGGTGGCTCGGGACGAGCCACATGTCAGTGTTGGGGGCCTATTGGATGCAGGCCGAGTCAGGAAGAAAGACTTTTTTGGAGGAGAAGCATGCAAACAAGAAAGGACAACTGGAAGGAAAAACAACACGTGTAAGAGAAACAGCCGAGGCACGCATGTAAGGAAGACCTAACGACACTAGGGTTAGGGTTTTTGTAATGTATTGTAATGGATGGTGAGCCAAGGATATAAATAAGTAGTACTTAGAGGAAGAAGGGAGAGACAACGAGAGGAACGAGGAGACAGACACACACAGAGGGAGAGAGATGTGTAAGAACTATATGAGTCATTAAGTTGGTGAGTTAGGGACGTAGTGAGAGACTCAGTCTCAAGGGTTAGATCACAGACCAAGGAGCCTGGTGCGATCTAGTCAGCCTCATAGGGATCGAGGAGCCTTTGGAAGAGAGTAAGGCCTAAGATTGTAAACACGTGCGACATGATATATTACTGAACCATAATAAAATCTTGAGAGCCAAATCTTTGTGGACGTAGCCCAGGAGGGGGTGAACCATGATAACACCTGTGTTATGTGACTGAATGCATGCCTTTTTATGGTTGATTAATTGTTGAATGTTAGATGAATGAATTAACTAGTTAGATTTGGTATTCCACACGCATGAATAGAATCAATGTTATAATTAGATGTTAGACTGAATGAATAAAGATTACAGAGTACAACCGCAGATCTTCGTTCATTCCCAGGTTGCAAACACCTAAGTATTGCAGCCACCCATAGAGCTATCTCGGGTGAGACTGTGCAGTACACTCTGTGTCTTGTGTAGCCTTCTGATCTACCAGAGGGGCCGATAGTTTTAAAGGGATTTTGTTGGGAGCTTATCAAATCTGAACCAGGGTCAATTTATGATAGTAAGATAAGAATTAGAATAACCCATAAGGAATCCTAAGACAAAGACCAATACAAGAAGAGTAAAAAACCAACAATAATCTAGAGAAATTTTCACTTCACATTGAGTCTACATCCCTTGTCCTTTAAAGTCTGAACACATTGTTCAACCCCCAAGCTCTTCCCTCTTTAATGGAGAACCTCATTGTCTCTCTTATATGATCTTGCCTTTGGTGGAGGATTGAAGTGGTCGCGGCCCAGTTGGAAGGGACTTAGTTTTTCGGTTCTGAGATGTGCCAACACGTAAGTTTTTCACTTGTATACTTTTGTTGATCATATTTTAATAGAAATACTCTTTTCTGGTCCAATTGATCTCTTGAAAATATTTGAATTATTATTCCATGGATGTATTTGTTATGAATGTTAATGGATTATGCTATTGTATGTGCTAATTTTATATATTATCATCATATACTTGTGTATCTTGGTTGCTGATGACAAGTTGCAAGTATAAATATTTGAGTCAGGTCTTCGTTGAACGTCCAGATGAGGTAGACTCTTTATCTTGTCTTGTTAGCATTTTCATTTATATAGCATACTTGGGATTATAGTTGATTTCTACACTCATTTAGTCTATTGTGGTTTACCCCATGTCATAGAGTGATTTTCATATTATTGGTGAGCTTGCTCCCTTGAACTCGATACTATATTCATGATTTACCGTAAGAGTGAAATGGTTTCCACAATCTACTTCTCATTTATATATTGGTGGGAAGTTGGTTGATGTTTGGTTTTAAAATGAATCCAACTTGAAAGCACAAAATGTACAATGAAAAGCCTTTCCTATTCAATCAAATACTTAACCACTCAAAAAATCTTATTATTAACTAATGGAAACCTATCAAAAAGTAGACTTACACCTATATATGAGTATATTATTCATATCCATTTTATTCCAAAGTTAATATATATATATATATATATATATATATATATATATATATATAAACTGAAATATGAAGCCACAAATATCATTAATTTATCAATAATTTATTTATTTAACTTATAACATATAATCCAATTACATTAATACTAAAAACGTGAATTTATAATAAAAAAACAACTCAATAATTTAGAAAAAAAAGAAGTACTTGTTATCTTCAAAGCTACAATTCCAAATTCACTTCAAAGCTACAATTCCAATCTCAATAGAGATGAGCATTAAAAACATATCATAACAAGCCACATGTGGCAATGTAGCAATGTCCCTGCCACTTGTTGATATCTTGGCTAATCATGTACGAATATTTAAGGCGCTTGAACGACATCAGAGGGAGACGACACCACGCCACTGTCAGAGCCAGAATGGAAGCGAGCCTGAGTTGTCAGGCCTCTCGTTAACATAATTTATAAAATTGCCTGCTAAAATCCGGAGCATGTATTTCACTCTTCCAGAAACACGACCACCCTGGGATTAAAGTGCTCAGGGCTTCCACACATCTTATAGAGACCTTATAGGGTTTCACTCCATTTTTTCCATCCTTAGGGGTTTACAGCCAGGTTTTTTTGGTAGGCCCTATCTCTAGGGTTTGAGGGACATTGCGCCCTCCTAAGACATTTTTTTAGATTTCATTGCATTTTTTCCCTGCTTAGGGGTTTACAGCCAGGTTTTTTTGGTACGCTCTATCTCTACCGTTTGAGGGACATTGCGCCCTTCTAAGACATTTTTTTAGATTTCATTGCACCCTCCTCGTGGACTTTTTCCAGAGATTCTTGCGCCCTCCTCAGGGACTGTTCCAGCTCTAATTATGCCTTTCTCATGGTTTCTCATTGGTAGAGCTCTAAGTATGCCTTTCTCAGGGTTTCTCATTGGTAGATCTTGCAGTATTTTCTTCCAGATCTCTATTGCGCCCTTCTGAGGGACCGATCTTTTGTGGTTGGTGTAAGATTTCAGTGCCTCAGAACCAGTCTTCAGTGTGTGCTTCTCATCACTCAATCCAATGAGTGATTTAGGGCTTTTGCTCAATGCGCCTTCCTCAGAACTCAGTCCAATGACGGATATAGGGTTTTCATCAGTGTTTTCTTGCACGTTGGTCTCAGTTTCCCAATGCGCCTATGAAAATAATGCCTCCTCGCCGAGAGGCAACTCCAAAGGACTCTACCACTGGTCTTTCCTATCCCATCCAGGACTTGGCACTAGCGCTTAATGAACTCGGCGCTTCTACATGACTGAATGTCTGAATGTCTCTGTGAGAACTAAGTATTAAAAGGCAGCAACAAAACTAGAAACTCCAAATAACAACGCACAATTACTTCAACTTCAAGAACTTTACAGCCAAACTTAGAAGGCTCAAGCCTCAGAAATACACTAATATTAGAGAGGAAAACACAATGGGTATGCAGCGAGCATTAAATAAAATATGTACAATTCATCTAAGAAACGCTCAAAGTTTCACTGAAAACGGAAAAAGATTCGGGCAAACAAAAATTTTAACTCGGTTTTAGTACCTAACGGATTACTCAAACACCTCTTATAAGTCACCTTACTGGTAACTTAGTCCTGCAGCTTGGGCCACGTCTGCTCTTCTTAATGGCGTGTGTACCCTACCAGTTTCCTTGCTGAATGAAAACGCGGAGAACTTATCAATTTGAACTTGGCTTCAGATCTTTTCGTTGTCCCGAGATGTTGCATCCATCTCTGCGTGTTCACACGGTTCCGCAAATGCTTGGCTTCTATATGAGTTGTGTAGTAATATACGTTGGGAATTCTATATGAGTTGTGTAGTAATATACGCTGGGAATTCCCCTGCAAAGAAACACTTGCAATTGATCAAATAAAACAAACCCCCCTGCAGCTGCATGGCTACGGCAAAATCAGTGTAACAAAGGGCAGAAAGAAGAGCCTGTAAATTGCAAGTGTCTTTAACTCTAGAGTCTAAAGAAGATGGCGGTAGTAGCATTTAAATAAGGAGGAGGTGCGTATATGAATTGTGTAGATGCATCTACGTCTCTCATCATCATTGAAGAACCAATCTGTGACAACAGAAAACGAATTGATAGAACAGAGAAACGGTTTTAACAGGAACCGCAGAACAGAATTGCACAAAAACACACACGCCCATCTCATTATTGAATTGATATATAAAAAGAATTACATGCAAAGGGAATGCTTCAGCTCACTCAACTCAGCAATGAAAACAAGAAACCAAACAACTGTAAGTTAACTAATTAACTGAGCGATTGCTCAACTTATTCGTCTAACAGACCCCCTTAAGTTGGAGTGTGACAATCATTTAACCTAACAACACTCAGCTTAGATCTGAGTGATACAAATGTTTCTGTGCCCAAAGGCTTTGTGAAGATATCAACTTGCTGATCTGTTGATTTACAAAATTTTACAGTGATTACATCTTCATTTACCAATTCTCGAATAAAATGATAACGGATATCAATGTGCTTGCTCTT
>SNQJ01S0145382.1:30908-61379 GCA_010110895.2 Picea sitchensis | reverse complement strand
CGTTATTAATGACATTAATATTTGGTGGTTCACGATAGGGAGGTGAGATGAATAAAATTTGAATTTACCCAAACTTGATTTAGCTAAAAATTAATATCAAAATAATCGTATATAACCCATTAATTAATCATATCTAACTTTAAGTCTTTTTGGGTTTTCGGACTTCGGGATACTTGATGATAGCTCGAGGTAGGATTCTCTAAACTCGAAATCGCGAAGCGGTTAATCATCAGACAATTATCTTTAACATTAATTAACCCTTCTTAGTGTTTAAGATATTTCGGGAGTTCAGACTTCGTGTATCTAGAATGTGATGAATGGCGAATACCTAAAATCCAAATGCGCGAAGTGAAAAATCATACAGAAGGAAATTAGACTTCAGTCATGCCTCATAAAACTTTCCATTACAGGTGAATCCTCCTGCGGACAAGAAGATCCCCTCTTGGTATCTAGACCCCTAAAACCAAGACAGAAAGGGTGCTATCATTGGTCATTGGCATCCTTTTAGATATAATTAAGCTAATGAATGAAGAGGAAGAAGAAAAGTGTACCTTTTTAAATGGCGTTTGTCCTCGCAAAGTCCAAGTTGAGCTTCAATCGCAAGCTCCTCGACAGGTCCTCTAGAACAAAGAAAGATACAACAAGCTTCCTATTCTACCAAGATTAGCTCAAATACAGATCTATCTACTGAAGACAAGTTCATGTGGAACAAAAATAAACTTGAAAGAAACAGGCCAAGCATGTATGTATATTAATGAGAACAAATGAAGAATACTTACAATCCTTTGATGAAGGTGCAACAACTTCTTCCAGCTCTCCTTGTCCAACCCCTTTGCTCAAGTAATATACACTGATTATGCTTCAATGGAATCTCACTTATGGGATCATAAGTTTTGTGTAATTCTCATCTTACTGTATGTTGTCTATGAGATCATAGGTTTCATACCTCCAATCTTTTCATGTACCTTTCACCATGAGAAGGCCTCCTTATATAATCTTGGAGAGGCCCAACCACTTGAGAGATATTTTGGGATAAGTTGAGGATTCCTCTCCTTCGGTTGTGGATCTTCTCTAAGATCATGCCTTGAACTCATATTCGAATCCAACCAAATTTAGAGATTGAGGGGATTCTTCCCCGATTTCCTCCAACAAACCAAATTTCGCCCAAAAAAGGCTAGTGCTCCCTCAAAAGGGACACAAAGCATTGGAACGCTCCCCTGGAAGAGGGTACAGAGCGCCAGCTCTCCCTGATAGTATGTAGGTGAGCGCTCCTTTCCAAATTTGACTTTTGAGTGGCTTTTTCAGTGGCAAAAGGCTTGTACTCCTTGTCAAGTGATTTCTCCTCCTCAAAACTAGTCTTTGAGGTGTCTTAAGTGTCCTTCTTTGATGATCATTATGGATTTAAGCCACTAGATTTCAAGCCGGGGCAGAGTACTGAGCTTAGTCTTTGTTCTTTCACGCGCTCGTAAAAAACATGATAACACAATCGCGTAGACTTTTATCACTTTTTCGGGCTTGCATGGATACACGAAAAAGGAACCCCTTGGAGTCTCGTTTAAGCTCTTTTAAGACTCTCTAAACGTTAAAAGATTTCCAAGTGATCTTGCTTCCTTTCCCACTCATTAAAATGTTTGAAAAGGGCGTCTTTCGAGTGATAATTTATCTCTTTTTCGGCCTCGCAAGACTAACATTATGAAAAAGGAAAAAACTAGAGTTGTCTTTAAGTCATTTTCAGACTCTCTGAATATGAAAAACAACCGAGTTTACCTTCTCTGGACTCGTTAAACAATCATACAATGAAGGGCCCATATGGGACCGAACCCTTACTTCTTCCAGTTCATTAAACAAAGGAAGAGGTACTTACCGAAGGTGAGTCATATCGAGCATGTGTTACCCTCCTCAAGCTCGTTAAATTAAAAAGAGGTACTCGTCTATCTGGATGGGGGAGAAATTTAAGGAAGCAAGCCAAGATGTTTTTAAGAACACTACCAGTAACTCTTACAATATCCCTTGAACACGACACTTTGTCTTTGAATGCATTTCAATCTGCTAAACCTCTATTGAACCAATCCTCTCAGTTTTCTTACTCCTTTAGGTCACCCGACGAAAGTCACAGTGTCCACTGCATCATCATGTTTTGGTCCATGTCATGTTTTTACTATTGTGCCTCAGTGTTCAAGGGAAGTATCTGCCTCGAGAGTCAACCATCACAAATTTTAATGTTTCAATACCCGTGTCAGTCCATGTTCATTTGATCTACCAATTTACATCTTTGTGTCAGTTTCGTGTCATTGATGGGGGATACATCAAGGCCCTCCTGCGACAAGTCTATTCCTATCGACCTCAACACATTATCCAGGAACTAGACTCAGAAACCAATTAGTACCTTGGGACCTGCATGCCTCAATGGTAGGCCTCCTCACTTCTGACAGTGGGTTTACATCATTGACCTCTGATCGGATGATTCCACAGATGTTCGACTTCAACTCATCCATTCACATTCGTTGGAATGTACTAGAGTACCTTGGGAATCATTGACATCAATGGTGATCTCTCTCATGCTTGTTAATGGTTTACTTCATTAACCGATAATCAAGTGGTTTCTTCCATGTTCGACATCAGGACATATATTCACATGGTTAGATTCGTACTACATCGAGATCGGTAAGAAGACACTGGTTTGAGTCATCACTCTGATATATACTTTGCCCAGGTTGCAGAGGAGTTTTCTTTTGAACTTTGACACATATGTTGTTACATAGATCCACTTTATATTGGTCGTGGCTATGTCTTGTCGTCTCGTAGATCCACTGTGTATTCTTCGTGGCTACGATGAATTCAGGTCATATGAGTATAGATCCACATTGTATATTCAGTGGCTATACATTTTTTTATCAATATAATTATGGATCCGCAATGTATTGTTTGGCGGCCATACCTGAAAAAGTCTTTATCACTCAAGCATAGGTATGCCTGCCTTGGGTTTGAAACATGTCATAATATTTGTTTGATGATTTTGTGCAGCTTTTTCCAGCCTCTCTGCGTCCATACCCTTGCTCGAAAAAGTCTACAAATTACTTCAGTCATCATCCTCTTCTGACTTCGCACTTTGGGGGGAAATCTGTTACACATCAAAATTACTCACTTCAATAGTGTCACATGTGTCGTCATTACAAGTGTTGTAAGTGTCACATCTTGTCTGCAAGTTTCGCATCTTGACCACAAGTGTCGCAAACATCATTTACAGGTGAATCCTCCTGTGGACAAGCAGATTCCCTCTTGGTATCTAGACCCCTAAAACCAAGATAGAAAGGCTGCTATCATTGGTCACTGAGATCCTTTTAGATCTAATTAAGCTAATGAATGAAGAGTAAGAAGAAAAATGTACCTTTTTAAATGGCATTTGTCCTTGTAAAGTCCAAGTTGAGCTTCAATCCCAAGCTCCTCGATAGGTCTTGTAGAACAAACAAAGATACAACAAGCTTCCTATTCTACCAAGATTAGCTCAAATACAGATCTATCTACCGAAGACAAGTTCATGTGGAACAAACATAAACTTGAAAGAAACAAGCCAAGCATGTATATATATTAATGATAACAAATGAAGAATACTTACAATCCTCTGATGAAGGTGAAACAACTTCTTCCAACTCTCCTTGTCCAACCCCTTTGCTCAAGTAATCTACACTGATTATGCTTCAATGGAATCTCACTTATGGGATCATAAGTTTGGTGTAATTCTCATCTTACTGTATGTTGTCTATGAGATCATAGGTTTCATACCTCTAATCTTTTCATGTACCTTTCACCATGAGAAGGCCTCCTTATATAAGCTTGGAGAGGCCCAACCACTTGAGAGATATTTTGGGATAAGTTGAGGATTCCTCTCCTTCAGTTGTGGATCTTCCCTAAGATCATGCCTTGAACTCATATTCAAATCCAACCAACTTTAGAGATTGAGGGGATTCTTCCCTGATTTCCTCCAACAAACCAAATTTCGCCCAAAAAAGGCCAACGCTCCCTCAAAAGAGACACAGAGTGTTGAAACGCTCCCCTAAAAGAGGGTACCGAGTGCCATCACTCCATGATAGTATGTAAGGGAGCGCTCCTTTCCAAATTTGACTTTTGAGTGGCTTTTTCATTGGCAAAAGGCTTGTACTCCTTGTCAAGTGATTTCTTCTCTTCAAAACTAGTCTTTGAGGTGTCTTAAGTGTCCTTATGATGTTGTTAGAGGCACGATATAGGCAAGATGGTAGTATGATGTTTGCGAAACTTGTGACACTTGTGGTCAAGATGCGACACTTGCAGACAAGATGCGACACTTACAACACTTGTAATGACGACACTTGAGACACTTTTGAAGTGAGTAATTTTGATGTGTAACAGATTTCCCCCCAAAGTGCGAAGTCAGAAGACGATGATGACTGAAGTACTTTGTATACTTTTTCGAGCAAGGGTATGGACGCAGAGAGTCTAGAAAAATATGCACACAATCATCAAACAAATATTATGACATGTTTCAAACCCAAGGCAGGCATACCTATGCCTGAGTGATAAAGACTTTTTCAGGTATGGCCGCCATAAAATACATTGCTGATCCATAATTATATTGATAAAAAATGTATAGCCACTAAAGATACAATGTGGATCTATACTCCTATGACCTGAATTGATCCTAGCCACGAAGACTACACAGTGGATCTACGAGATGACAAGACATAGCCACGACCAATACAAAGTGGATCTATGTAACAATATATGTGTCAAAGTTCAAAGGAAAACTCCTTCGCAACCTGGGTAAAGTATATATCAGAGTGATGACTCAACCCAGGTTCTTCTTACCGATCCCAATGTAATACGAATCTAACCATGTGAATAGATGTCAGGATGTCGAACATGGCATAAACCATTTGATTACCGGTCATGAGGTAAACCGTTAACAAGTGCGAGGGAGATCACCATTGATGTCAATGATTCCCAAGGTACTCTAGTACATTCCAACGAATGTGAATGGATGAGCTGAAGTTGAACACCCGTGGAATCATCCGATCAGAGGTCAATGATGTAAACCCGTTGTCAGAAGCGAGGAGGCCTGCCATTGAGGCATGCAGGTCCCAAGGTACTAATTGGTTTCTGAGTCTAGTTCCCGGATAATGTGTTGAGGTTGACAGGATTAGACTTGTTGCAGGAGGGCCTTGATGTATCCCCCATCAACGACACGAAACAGACATAGAGATGTAAATTGGTAGATCAAATGAACATGGACTGGCACAGGTATTGAAACATTAATATTTGTGATGGTTGACTCTCGAGGCAGATACTTCCCTTGAACACTTAGGCACAATAGTAGAAACATGACATGGACCAAAACATGATGATGCAGTGGACACTGTGAATTTCGTTGGGTGACCCAAAGGAGTAAGAAAACTGAGAGGATTGGTTCAATAGAGGTTTAGCGGATTGAAATGAATGCAAAGACAAAGTGCCGTGTTCAAGGGAGATTGTAAGAGTTACTGGTAGTGTTCTTAAAAACATATTGGCTTGCTTCCTTCAATTTCTCCCCCATCTAGATAGACAAGTACCTCTTTTTAATTTAACGAGCTAGAGGAGGGTAACACATGCTTGATATGACTCACCTTCGGTAAGTCCCTCTTCCTTTGTTTAATGAACTGGAAGAAGTAAGGGTTTGGTTCCATATGGGCCCTTCAATGTATGATTGTTTAATGAGTCCAGAGAAGGTAAAATCGGTTGTTTTTCATATTTAGAGAGACTGAAAATGACTTAAAGATGACTCCAGTTTTGTCCTTTTTCATAATGTTAGTCTTGCGAGGCCTAAAAGAGATAAATTATCAATCGAAAGGCGCCCTTTCAAACCTTTTAACGAGTGGGAAAGGAAGCAAGATCACTTGACAATCTTTTCACATTTAGAGAGTCTAAAAAGAGGTTAAAGGAGACTCCAAGGGGTTCCTTTTTCATGTATCCATGCGAGCCCGAAAAAGTGATAAAAGTCTACTCGGTTGCATTCTCATGTTTTTTACGAGCGCGAGAAAGAACAAAGACTAAGCTCGGTACTCTGCCCCCAGCTTGAAATCTAGTGGCTTAACTCCAAAATGATCATCAAAGGTTGGAGACATGCCCCCCAAGATTCAATTCATTCACTGACTTTGAGGTTGTCACCATTTTCTGTACTAGATGGAGAAAAAGGATACAGGTGGATGAAAAGAAGGTTAAAATATGAGACCTAACGAAAGACTCGACTCGACATCTTCGAGATCTAGCGAAATACTCGACTTAATGGAAGAGGTGACCATTTCATTTTTTAATGAGCTTGACATAGGAAAAGAACTATGCTTAAGGCTACGGGTTCGATCCCCATATCTCTGTTTCATTTTTTTACAAGCTTACTATAGAGAAGAAAAACTATGCTCAAGGCCTTTGTTTCAATTTTTAATGAGATTTCCATAGAGAGGAAAAACTATGCTCGTGACTTCTGTTTCATTTTTTAACAACCTTGCCACAAAGAAGAGAGACTATGCTCGTAGCTTCGGTTTCATTTTTTAACGAGCTTTCCACAGAGAGGAAAACTGTGCTCATTGAATCTTATTGATCATGGATTCCAAGAGGATAACCCTCTGGAAGGACACCATGTCAAGGGACAAATCTCGGTCATGGATTCCAAGAGGTCTTCCCTGGATGGAAGAAGAATGCTTCGGAAGGAACACATGTCGAGGTCCGTGATAGGGGTAAGGAGATCAGGCTCCAATAGCCCTACTGAAGAGATCACCATGTCAACTACCGGATCCAAGTCATCGGAAGTTGAAGTCATGGGAGACAATGCCACATAATTAACTTGTGGCAGGGGTGATACTGACTTCATATAAGGCCCGTTTAGGGAGGTCATTGGGTTGATGGTCAAGTCAGTGCCAACAAACGAAAGTTGATCAATAGTCACCATTCTTCCATCATGCGGGAAAGATATCACATGGAAAAAAGTGGACACAATAGCTTTCATGGAATAGACATAATCTTTCCCAAGGAGTAAATCGAAATCCAAGGGGTCCTAGATTACCATAACATCAATAAAGACAGTTTTCCCTCCCAAAGTTACGGGAAACTGAGGAAGGATCCCTAAAGGGTGACTGGTTCTTTTGTTAAATGCGAACAGAGTCTAGGTAACCGACACAAGCTGAGGATAACCCAAAGCTTGCCAAGCAATAGAGGACAAAATACAAACGGATGAACCTTCATCTATCAGTGCATGAGGAACGTCCCGACCACAAACTTTTACTGTAATATTGAAAGGCATGTGAGAGGGAAGACAAGGTACAGTTAGCACACCCCAATAAAAAGGATGGCCTCATTACTTGGAAAGGTTTTCATAGGAGAAGGAGAAATGCCCCCCCGACATGGTAGATCCTATTTCAGCGAGAAAAATGTGGGATGAATCAGGTTTACTCTCTAGCGGGAGAGTAGGATCGATCGATGATGGGATCAAATCAACCACCTTGTCGCTCTTCAAAGGAAGAGTGGGATTGACTGATGATGTAACCAGAGCAACCACTTTGGCACTCATCAGAGGAAGAGTGGGATTGACCGATGATGGAATTGTATCAACCACTTTGACACTCTTTGGATGAAGGGTGGGACTGACCGAGGAAGGAACTGGATCAATCACTTTAGCACTCATCAAAGGAGGAGTGGGATTGACTGATGAAGTCACTGGAGCAACCACTTTGGCACTCATAAGAGGAGGAGTAGGATTGACCGATGAAGTCACCGGAGCAACCACTTTGGCACTCGTCAGAGGAGGAGTGGGATTGACCGATGAAGTCACTGGAGCAACCCATTTGGCACTCGTTAGAGGAGGAGTGGGATCAATCAATGGTGGAATCAGATCGACCACTTTGACACTCTTCGGATGAAGAGTGGGGCTAAACGATGATGGAACTGGATCAACTACTTTGGTTAGTGGTTCAATCGAGGATGAAACTAGATTGATCACTGGATCAACTGGATTGACCGGAGATGGAACCGGATTGACCATTCCATCAACTAATGATGGGTTGGGGGAAATCCTACGATAACCGACTGGAAGTTGAAGCTTAGACAAAAGAGAAGAAGCCTCGTCCATGTGAGGAAAAAGGTGAGAATAATGATCACCTTTGCATAACATACAAGGGAATTTGACAGTTGTCTTCTTCTTACCAACCTTAACATCATTAGTTGACAGGGTATCACGGACATGACCAACAGGGGCCGATGATGTGGAGGACCACACTTCTAAGACCTTGGGAATACTAGGGAAATCCATCAGAAAGTGGTCACCCTTACAAAGACTGCAAGGGAATTTGGGTTTTAGATTCTTTGTTTTAATCTTATCGACCTCATCAACACTCCTAGTACTATTAACAATAGCTGGTTTCTTAGATCCAACATTTGATGTAGTTGGAGGTTTGGTCCCTTTCTGGTTCTTCTTCTTCTCTTTCCATTTCTTCTTCTTCTTATCAACTTGGCTACTCGCTTTAGAGATTTCACTAGGAGAAGAAGGATAAATGGAAGGAGTTCTGACAGACGAAGAAGGTGAAAGGTCGACATGAGGTTGATGTGTGGGTGATGTGCTTACATTTGAAGCACCTGCATTCAAGATGACCAAAGTGGAAAACAACCATACTGGTAACCCAATTGTGAGACCTGGAAGGCTCAAAGTAACGATGTAAGGAGGACCAACGTTTCCTTAAGAAGGAAAAACAAAGGGTTCCCCTGGAAAAGGGCTTCCTTCATTGGTCATATTGTGAACTGACGCCATAAAAATAAATCTCCAACCTATATTCTATTAGGGAGAGCAAACAACACACGCTAAAAATATAGTAAGAAAGCAAGCAAACAAAACCTCCTCACAATGAGCACACTAGTTGGTGATTAAATCCAACGTCGTGGGAACATAGTAAGAAGGGGTTGAGATAGAGCGGGTGGAAAAGTTACGTTGACGACCTTCTTAATGGACTTACACCCTGGTGCAAGCTCCCACACATAATCGTGGGTATACCCTCCAAGGAGCCTGAGTGATTTTGGCCAACGTCGATTCCAAGTACCATGAAGACTTTCCCCTGGACCACAGTCACCTCATGTAAATACCCTAAAGATATAGGTGACTAAGGTTTCCAACTACAACAATGATTCTTGGGGAAACAGTTGAAAGTCCGATCCACGTGCAAGGGCATGGTATCTAGCCCAAAATCAACTTGAAAGGATTCCACTCATCATTATGGGTATACCTTCAAGCGACCTCCATAATACGTGCAATCTCTACACCAAGACCAATAAAGCAATGTGAGTAACTCTGCTAGTCTCAATGTGACCTCAGGTTTGACCCTTGTGTGAGAAGGGCTTCCCAGGACAAAATGCAACAATTGGATTTCACCGTTCCCTAACACAAGATCCTATGTTTGTTTGCAGCTTTGGAAAATTATCTTTCACACCTATTCCAAATCCCTACAACTAATGTAATGTAGGTTTTCTACCATAAAATGTAAAAATGTCTAATCAATTTTAGTTTAGCGCTTGATTTTTAAAGTTGTTGTTACTCAAAAGGAAAATGGCATGGACAATATGGTGTTTTGACCCACTCAAAATTTATGTAAAGAGATGAAGATGCAATCTTTTCATTTTGATGAAAAATATACTACGAGAAGGAGAAAACATTCATCATTTCAGATGCATAATGTCCCAAAATGTCAAAAAGCATGCAATTCCGCTACTTTAAATGCAAGCATTCAAGGAAGACAATAAAATGCGAAGAAGAATCCAAGAAAATATAGGGAGAATAGAGAAACCACTCAAAACTTAATTTCTTGGGAAAATGACCTCAAAGATCAAATGGAATGGTGCATAGACCTTTGAATTTCCTCACAAAAGCTTCCACTCAGTCAAATAAATGAGAAGAAAACAATAAGTTGACTCTAAATCAACAAAGACAAAGAGTAACTTCTAGGTAAGGAAGAAAAATGTCAAAATTCCAAACAAAAGGTGATCAATTCTTAGAAAGTAGAGTGTTGAAGGACAAATAAAGGATGTACTGAGATGATGAGACTCTGAGCAAGTGCCAAAAGCAAAAATTGAACTTCAGAGAATGAAATCCTAGAGGATTTTGCACAGAAAAGGGGCAACACTCTGGTGTAAGGGGCACCAAAGTGTTCCAACGCTCTATGTAAGACCAGTAGGGAGCGCCAATGCTCTGATAACAAGGATAGGGGGGCATCGACCTCTAAAAAATCAGAAAAAATGCCCAGAAAGTCAAACAATAAAGCAAACTCAGTCAATCAATTTGAAGATGATGAAATCAAGAGCCAATCAAACAGATCCAAGAATCAAAGATAGTATGGAGAAGGTCAAGAAGTGGGCAAAGGGCCAAAAACATATCTAGGAAAGGAAACAAAAATCAGAGCTCTTCCCCAGTTGAGTCGCCAATTTCTGTTACAGGTGAATCCTCCTGTGGACAAGAAGATTTCCTATTGGTATATAGACCCCTAAAACCAAGACAAAAAGGGTGATATCATTGGTCACTGACATCCTTTTAGATCTAATTAAGCTAATGAATGAAGAGGAAGAAGAAAAGTGTACCTTTTAAATGATGTTTGTCCTCGCAAAGTCCAAGTTGAGCTTCAATCCCAAGCTTCTCGATAGGTCCTGTAGAACAAACAAAGATATAACAAGCTTACTATTATACCAAGATTAGCTCAAATACAGATCTATCTACTGAAGACAAGTTCATATGGAACAAACATAAACTTGAAAGAAACACACCAAACATGTATGTATATTAGTGAGAACAAATGAAGAATACTTACAATCCTCTAATGAAGGTGCAACAACTTCTTCCAACTCTCCTTGTCCAACCCCTTTTCTCAAGTAATCTACATTGCTTATGCTTCAATGGCATCTCACTTAGGGGATCATAAGTTTGGTGTAATTCTCATCTTATTGTATGTTGTCTATGAGATCATAGGTTTCATACCTCCAATATTTTCATGTACCTTTCACTATGAGAAGGCCTCCTTATATAAGCTTGGAGAGGCCCAACCACTTGAGATATATTTTGGGATAAGTTGAGGATTCCTCTCCTTCAGTTGTGGATCTTCCCTAAGATCATGCCTTGAACTCATATTCAAATCCAACCAAATTCATAGATTGAGGGGATTCTTCCTTGATTTCCTTCAACAAACCAAATTTCGCCCAAAAAAGTCTAGCGCTCCCTCAAAAGGGACACATAGCGTTGGAACGCTCCCCTAGAAGAGGGTACAGAGCGCCAACACTCCCTTATAGTATGTAGGGGAGCGCTCCTTTCCAAATTTGACTTTTGAGTGGATTTTTCAGTGGCAAAAGGCTTGTACTCCTTGTCAAGTGATTTCTCCTCTTCAAAACTAGTCTTTGAGCTATCTTAAGTGTCCTTATGATGTCGTTAGAGGAATGAAATAGGCAATATGGAGGTATGATGTTTGTGACACTTACAACACTTGTGGTCAAGATGCGACACTTACGGACAAGATGCGACACTTACAACACTTGTAATGATGACACTTGCGACACTATTGAAGTGAGTAATTTTGATGTGTAACACCTTCTGAATCATAATCACTCACCGACCTTGAGTTTAGGCCATTGATAATTCCCTTTTTACTAAATTGAGTTCGGATTTGTCCAAGATAATCGAAACAAATTTAACCGATCTATCAGACTCTAGTCGATTCCATTCACATCAAGGAAAAGTAAATTTAACAATTTAATTAGGAAGTCCCTTGTTGGTTTAGAATGTAAATCTTGTCGAAAAGAGAACTAGCTACCATAGTAGATTATATTCATGTATAACAACCTTGCAGATATCATAGACATTGCTTCACTGCTAGTGAGCCTGTTCAGAACCCTGGTGAAGTTGTCTACATCTCCCATTGAATTTATTTTCACCACTTCAATTTACACTTAGATGAGATGAGGGAAACCATTTAAATGAATTTACTTTCATCATCTGTTTGGAAAAAATGGGGGCAAACGAATTTCAAATTTCCTTTCACCATTTGTCTTGGACTAGATGGGGGCAATCAAATTATGAATTTCCTTTCACCATCTGTCTTATATTTAAATTTTCTGAAGTGGGGGAAATCAATTCGTATGCATTATACAAGGGATGATATCTTCTTATAATTTAACAACGAAGGTCTGTCAACCCACTTTTATTTACTCCAGACTAATTCTCTCCCGACCTTCAATACACCTTCGCCTACAGGGAATATATCGTGGGGAATTTTTATTTTCCAGGGATTTTCCTTGAGAAAAACTATTCAGTTTAAATCTTTCAGAAGGGATTAAGTTGTCAGGATTAGCCTAGACATACTTTCTTTTAGTTAAAAATCAGGAAAATATAAAGATTTTCGCCTGAACTCGTTTTTGAAGATATGTTCTTTAAATTTTTTGGGGTAAGGAAAATATCTTTCTTTCTGTGAAGATTTAAGGTCAGGTAGAAAGTAAAGAATTCCAGATATGCTAGATGGAAACATAACGAAAAGTTCAGAGGCTTTGAAAAAGATCCCATTTCCACATAAGCTTACTTCTTGATTATCAATTTTCTTTATTCTTGTTTTCTTTCTCTTTGTATTATTTTGATTTGATTCAGAAATATTAGAGATTTATATCTTTCTAATCTTTGACCAGGTGACCATTTTTCACATGATTACAGCCCTATTAAGAATTTATAAGATACTCTCTTCAACATTTTGGCCCGAAGAATGAATATAGAAGTTCATACCTTGAGTTTCATTGTATTTTCAACCAAAACAAGTATTAATTTATCACTTGTTTCTAGAGAAAAAAAATATTCTGAAAATGGAGCATTGTAACTCATTACCTCCTTTTCCGCCATCTAATAATACAATTATGCAAAGAGGAAATAATCAGAGAGTTCTGCAACATAGAATGATATGTAGTACAAACATTTTATTTTTTCTAGAATAATAAATAAAACTAGTTTTATTTAAAAGCAAAAATTTAGCTAACCTATGGAAAGGAACAAAAATGAGGAAGCAAACAAAACCAAACCAATATATACAATGGTACGATCAAACATGTTTATTGCACAAAATGTTTCGGATAGCGTCCATTGATAGGGGCGTCAAAGATTTTCCAGTCTAGATTCTCCAGCAGGAAATAATTCTTCCCTTCTGTAGATGAGATTCTGAATGGTCCAAACTAGACATGATCAAACTTGCCGTGTTTACCCGCATCTTCTTTCCTGGCATCCCATTTTAAAACTAAATCGCCAGGGAGAAATTCCTTGTCTTTCTCCTTTTTGTCGAAAAGGGATTTCATATTATATTGATATTTTTGAAGTATGTCATCAACTTTGGCCCTGTTCTGTATGAACTCGATTATTTGATTTATCCTCCTCATCACATCATTCGACTCGTCGTTTGTGTGTTGCCACAACTTCAATACTGGAAGAGCTAGATTAATAGGGAGAACAACATCGGTGCCATAGACCATTTGAAAAGTGGACATGCCCATTGATTTCTTAGTGCCAATCCAGTTTTACCATAAGGCGTATTTTAAGTGGACATGCCAAGCCTTCTTGTTTTCCGTTAATATTTTCTTGATTATGTTCATCAAACTTTTGTTAGATGATTCGGCCAACCCATTCCCCTAAGGATAATAGGTTGTAGAATTTCCTAGCACAATGTTGTATTTATGACAAAAACTTATCATCGCCATATATTTAAAGTCTTGTGCATTGTCTGGAACTATTTTCCGGGGACATCCAAATCTGGATAGGATATTTTCCTCCAAAAGGTTTATAACCACCGAATCCATGGCATTCCGAGTTGGAATGGATTCCACCCATTTTTTGAAATAATCAGTAGCATTCATAATCAATTTATGTTGGGCGCTTGATTTTGGGTGGATTTCTCCGATAAAATCCATGGCCATTGTTGGAAATGAGTCTCTATCTTGACTGGGAACAAAGGCAGTGCAGGGATATTTTGCTTGCCAAAGAACAACTAGCAATGGTTGCAGGCTCTAACTTTGGCATTCACATTAGTAAATATCTTTGGCCAATAATATCCAGCTCTTAGGATCTTGTAGGTCGTGGCTCTCCAGGTGTGATGTCCTGTACACACTCCCTTGTGAAATTCATTTGTAACGTCCTCTGTTTTAGGTTCAGTTAGACAACGTAGCAAGAAACCTAGGGGGTCTTTCCAATACAATTGTCCCTCAATAATACAATACTTAACTACATGTAGTTTTAATGTTCGAGCCTTTGATGGATTCATATCACTTGGGCAATGAAGAGTGAGGAGATATGCAACGATATCGCGGTACCAATTGGAGGAAGAATATTTCTCTTCGATATGAACTGCGAGGTTTTGGTCATTAAGATCTCCCATGTCTAAAATAGACTCATGCGATTCTAGGTGGTTTATCCCAAGTGCTCTGAAATTCGACTCTACTAATAATTTTTCCATGCCCTGACCTTTAACCATCTTGCTAGGTTTAACCTCTAGATCGAACTCTTGAATTTTGGCCAACCATCGACCTCTCCTACCGTCACTGTTTGGATGTACCAATATATCTTTAACAGAGCTTGTTGGCACATAGACGATTATTCTGGAGTGTAGTACATATGTTCTGAAATATTTGAGAGCTTTCACCATCGCATAGGCTTGCTTTTCCAGTATGTCATATCTGGTTTCAGCGTCTATGAGACTTTTGATGAAAAAGGCTATCGACTGTTCGAAACCTTGTTCGTTCTTTTGTAGGAGTACAACTGCGATAGTATGCTCGGATGCGAAAGAGAATATTTGGAATTCTTTAGTATAGTCGGGAATAGCCAATACTGGAGCTTCACTTATAGTTTTTTTAACTTGTTCAAATGACACTCTAGCCTCAACATGCCATTTAATTTCACTATTGTTCTTCAACATATTTGTGATCAATTTGACAATTTCAGAAAAGTTAGGGATAAATCTTCTTAAAAAATTTATTTTCCCTAAAAAGGACTGGATTTATTTTTTATTTTTAGGAATTTTTATGGTATCAACAACGTTTATTCATTTGGGATCGACCTTAATTCTGTCTTTCGAAACTATATGACCCATAATTTTTCCTTCTTGCATAGCAAAATGGGATTTTTTAAGGTTAAGAGACAAACCAAATTTCCTACATTTCTCAAAGGTTTGTTTGAGATGGACCAAATGTTTTGCATTAGAATTCGAGAAGACTGTTAGATCATCTAAGTAAATAATGAAAAACTTATCTCTCTCACCGATGAACGCTATATCCATTTCTCTTTGTAAATTGGCACCTACGTTCATTAAACCAAACAACATTTTATCATACATAAAAGTTCCCCACGGAGTAGTAAATGCAGTCTTTTATTTATCATCTTCGTGAACAAAAAATTGGTTATAACATGAGAAGCCATCAATCATCGACATTCTGTTAGCTCCCACTACTTTTTCCAAGACATGATCCATTTTGGAAGCGGGTAGTTATCCTTCAATGATGACCGATTTAAATTTCTGAAGTCCACGCAAAGTCTGATCTCTCCATTTTTCTTCCTGACGAGTACCATATTTTCTACCCATTCATAATATATAAGAGAAACAATGATATTTGCATCAAGAAGCTTCTTGAACTCTCTTTCTATTACAAGTAAGAGAATAGGGCTTATCTGTCTCAACTTTTGTCGAAAAGGTTTGATACCATGTTTCAAAGAATCTTGTGTTCTATTACAGAGGTATCATAAGTCTTCAAATCATCATATGACCAAGAAAATACATCTTTATATTTTTTAAGCAATTCGACATATTTACTTTTTACCTGAGATGGAAGGTATTTAGATAGATTGGCTATCTTAGGTTCTTCTTTAGTCCCTATGTCACAATCTTCCACTTCCTCAGGCTGAGGTCGTAGGGTAGAGTTCTAGGGTATGTCGTCTTTGTCAAACGATGTTTCGAACAGTATCAAACCTCTTGGTATCTGATTATTCTTAAGTACCAACATCCGATGATTTGCGATCTTATCTTGGAACTTTTCAGGATCTTCATATTCTTTTATGATCCAGATAGGATCGTTTTGATTTTCTTGGTCTATATGAGTCTCGAAGAATTCATCAACCATTCCTAAAAATTGTTTAATATGCTCATCGTCTTCAAAAACCTACCAGTGTTGCACATTATTTTGGATTGACGGTCTGTGTCTCATTTCTATATGATAATTTAGCTTCAGGATAGTAGGAGGCACAAACTTCGCAGCTGCTTTGGCCAAGGAGTCTGCCTGTTTATTTTCCATTCTAGGGATGTGATGAATGTTGAAAGACAAGAATTTTTTTTCGATTAGATTCCAGGCACAATTCCTATATGACCTTAGTCTCCGATGTTTATCCTGATATTGCTTCTTTATTTACTTTACGATAAGTTCTGCATCACCATAAACTATTAGATCTTCAATTTTTAGTTTCCTAGCAGCCTCCAATCTTAAAACTAGAGCTTCGTATTCACAAACATTATTTGTATAATCGATTTCCCACTGTAGTCTGTATGAAAAGGGAATGATATATTCCTCTCTGGGTGCAAGAAATAACACCCCTGATCCTACCCCTTCACAGGACGAAGCGCCATCGAAAAACATTTTCCAAACTCCTTTTCGAGTATTTATATTTTTCTGTTTTTTTTCTACTTTCCTATTTTCTTCTTCTATACAGCCATCAAAATCATCATCTAAAGATAAATTACAGTTTCCTAGATACTGATCAATGACATCGACTGGATAATTATTTGGGTTTTGAGGGTCACTTACTGTATATGCCAATCTAGTCTCTCTATACAATCGATTAAATTGTTAACCAAAGACCGGGATAGTTGCGTATGTCATGTCCAGTTGAAGTGATCCTTCGAGTTTGGCACCCCAAGACCTGGATAACCATACTTGGTAGGTACGTCAACAACAACTACATCCATAAGGATTCTCTTTACCAGAACTTGTGCAAGATTCACTACTAGATCTTTGATCATGCCAAGACATTTGACCTTTATAGAATCAAAAGAATACAAATCTCGGTAAGGTCTAGTGATATGAAGGCCCAACTTTTCCATGATAAATTTAGGCATTAAGTTGTGAGAGGCCCCAGAATCTAACATGCAATTATAAACTAAATTATCATGCATAGTTAACGTAATATAGAAAGGAGCTACAAGATCCTTAGCATTTTCAATATGCAGAACAAACATAATCGTAGGATTTTCATCTTGTAAATTTATTACATCTGCATGACATTCCGCATCTAAGAAGTTAATCATTTTAACGATCTATTTTTTATAAATCGGATTCCTAGCAAGCTCAACCAGGGGCATGGGGATCTTAATTTTCTTAATTTCATTTTCCAAAATAAAACCTTCCATTTTTTTTTCACACTACCTAGTTGAAGTTTGTGTTTCTATATTTTCTGTTTTCTTAGTTTGTGTTGCTTTAGTTTCAACTTTTTTAGCTTGGGCAGTTTGTTTTTCAACTGTTTGTTTAGTTACAATTGCTTCGTTCGCTTTGTTTCTTAATAGGATCTTTTTTGGTGGAGAACTTGTGGTACTCATTTCTATGGGCCTCAAATTATACTTCTGTTGAAGCTCGACCATTATGGAATCGACGATTCCTTGGTATGCAGATTCTCCCAGGTTGTTTATACTTTCCTCATTACTAAACATGGGATCCTGTTCTAGGGATTTTTCATAGTCTTGTCTATTCAGGTGAGGCTCCTGGTCCTCATCACCAAATTTTCTTACATCCTCTTCTAACCCTTCGTAATTGTGTATATCATCTCCTATAAAATTTTCTGATTTAAACGGAGTAGGGATTTTTTGATCTTCGTTTTTTATTTGTTTCTGCTGTGTTTAAGAATTGGGATTTATCCTAAAATCTTTTCGAGCAAATGGATTAGGTTTTTCTTGGTCTAGTTCCATTCTAGAGATTTTATTTGACAAATCTTTAATTATCTTAGCCATATCGCCCATTTTTTCTTCCGCGAATTTTTCAGATCTTGAGGATCTTGTTTGTTCTCTGAAGCGTCTAGGTTTCTTAGTTCCTGTCTCAACCTTGGTTTTTAGTTTACCCGATTCCATCATATTCGACTTGATTTCTATGGCATCGTCTTGCATCCCAGTGAGGGTAGCCAACCTTCTTTCCCTTAAAATTAGGGAAAAGTCGGGCTCAAAAGCTCCTGCGAAAGTCACTTTAGCTGCGGGTTGAGAGGGTTTAACTTCTGCTGGGATTTTATGATAGAGTTTGTTAAACCTCTGGCTGAATTCTAGGACTGTCTCTAAATTATTTTTCCTCAGAGCCCCAAATTCTATCAGATAGTACAAGTGGTCTTTCTTTTGTCCCCACTATCTTAAAAAAGCATTTTCTAACTCATCATAAGACCTTAGGGATCCTACCAGGGGTCCTCTAAACCAAATTATTACTTGCCCCTCAAAAGTTTGCACTAGGAGCCGTGAGTAAACGTCTTCATGTTCAATACCTAGGATATCAACGAATTGATCGAAAAAAGTTATGTGCTTTGTAGTTGTTAAGTCTCCTTCCCCTGTAAACTTTGGTAAATTCTTCATGTAATTTTCAGGTAGGTCATGAAGAAAGGGAGGGAGGACTAAAGGGGCATATTTGGTAGCTACTTTAGCGAAAATCCTAGGAGGTGGAGGTGGTACTTGACCACCCCCGCCTCCACCACCACCTCCTCCGACAACACCACCTCCTTGGCCACCTCCGTGGCCACCTCCATGGCCACCTCCGACAGCGGCCATTAACAATCTGGGGGGTGAAATTCAGGAGTCAAAAATAAGGTTTTCAAAAAATTCTATGGACCGAAGTGGTGACCTTTTGACTTCCTTGGGATGTGGTGAAGGGAAATATATGAGGTGATCACCAGGTGATACAAATTCTAGGGGAGGAGGGAAAGGAAAACGTGGGCTGACTTCCTCCGACTTACAAGATGTGTAAATAGGGGAGCCGTCAGGAGACGAATCGAGGTATAAAGTATGCTCTTCGGGATTTCAGATCACTGAAACCTTTACTTCTGGTGAGGATGGGGTAGACACCAAGTTAAAAATAGTGTATATAGGAGGTATCTCTTCGTTAAGACAATCAAGAGTATTGAAGGGTTCGGTCTCAATATTTATTTTGGGTACAACTTCCTCAGCATAGGGTGTTCGTTTAAAATTCTTTTCGGGAGTTAATTCTTCAACATGAATCTTAGTGTTACTTTGTGTGGATTTTGGTTGGTACTTCTTACCTATCGACGMAGTATTCGACTTGAGATATCCTTTTGGTCTTAACAACCTTTCAGGATCAGACATAGGGGTGGTCTATTGATCRTCTGGGTTTTTTCTGGTATTCCTTCGACATAATGCCAGTTTACCTATGGTGGAGTCACCAACTGAAAGATAAAAATAACCTTAAAATAGTATTCGATCTTTGTTCACTATCAAAGACATAATGTTACTTTGTCGTTTTCCCAGGGAAAAATAACTTTGTTTTTCTGTCCCCGACAACGACGCCAAAAAGATGTTGGTCCTGAGTTTAAACTTAAGGCTCAAAGGATAATGTCAGGCATTAGGAAAATTGTTTAAGAGTGTGTTTTAAAATTATTTTCCTACCTTCGTTCTATGAGAAAAATTCCTTAATGAAATTAACCTCGTAGCAGAACAAAGGCCGTATTTTGTATCTGAGTCAAAATCGAAATAATAAATGAAGTGAAGGAAAACAAAAAAACTCTGGAACAAAGCAGGGAATCAATTACAGAAGAATCCCACCTTGTTGCAGTAGAAGAAAATAGATTAGTATAACCATGAATAATGCATAAAAATACAATAATCCACACATCAAGCAGGTCTTGTGATACTCACAATAAATACAGAGGAAAAGATACTCAATAAATCACTGATACAATAAGATTTCAGTAGTTGTAGTACTAAATTGGAATCAACATTTATTCAGGAATACATAACGAAAATGAGCAATGGAAGACAAAGAAACACATAACCCAGATTTGAACAAAACTTGAAATCTTTGGTCTGCACTTGTATTAATAGTCTATAAGGAGAGTCTTATCTGTTGCAATAGGCAAGAAGTAGCCCGAAATAAGTCTTTGATTCATGTATTTATACAAAATGGTCTCAATCCAAAATGGTTGGACTTCTCATAAAGAGTATCAAATATTACAATATGCAAAAATTGAAAGGTTCCATTTACATCTCCTATGTCTCTTCATCTACCTATAGAGACGTTTCTTTTCCATATCTTCCATCTTTGAGTCCGTTGGCATCCGATCATGGTGAGTAATATGCACATGGTGTCTCATTTATTTACAGATTTGCTGGCTTTTCCGTGTTTGACACACTGGATGCATCTGATTACTAACTACACTACCAACCCGAAAGGTTCTATTGTTTCATTTGCCTCGAAAATATACATCTTCTTTTCTATATGAGGCAACCAATGTTGTATTTTTCTTGCTTCCAAATATATATCATGTAGCTGTAAAATGGGGTTTACTATCCATTTGTTAATCTGGATAAGGTCGATTTGTTTCAATTGCTGGATGGTAATCTAGGCTTCTTCTATGCTTGTCTTAGAATTATGTTGATTTTTCTCTATGTCAATTTGCCCCAGGGCCTCAAAGATACTATCTTTTTCAATGTCAAGTAACCATTTATCAAGTGAAGACAATGCTTCTTCACATTCTTTGTTTACTTCCCTGGATAATATTTTACTTTCAACCAGATTCGTCTCCCATGCCTCCAAGATTATGTCACCTCGGGTTCGCTCAGAAAGAGACAATCGAGGGACCTTTGCTACATCATCCTTTGCTGCTATTGAAATGGCCTGCTGAAACTTAGCCCGAGTTGTAGTGGATTCTCTCTCCTTAGTGTAAATGTTATTTAGAGAAAGGTTTTCCACTTGATAGTAGAGTTGAACGACTTCCACTTTCGTAAATAGATCTTGCTGAGATAATTCCAGCCTTTTGTGTACCTCCATTGCCTGAGCTTGAAAGGCTTCCATATCCAATGATGTAACTTCAGCTAAATCTATCTTGGCCTAAAGTTGTTTGATCAATTCTCCTTGTTGAATGACCATCTCTCTATTGGCCTGTGAATTTTTATGTAGTTCATCAAGGCTAGTTTTGAGTTGTTGAATCTGCTGCCTGTCACTGGCTCTAACCTGTTAAAAATCCCTATTCATCTATGTTCTTACCTCTTGTTCCTTGGTTTTCATATGGATTTGCAACTTCCTTACCAACTGATCTCTATGTTTCATCTGCTCTGCTAGATTTTCTACTGAGTATGGATTGGTTGGGCAAAGGCACCTAATGAGCCCGCCATTTCCCTAGAAAAATATATATCATCCAGGCCTTTTCCACCATACATCATCCTTTGCCTTTTTATTGTTTCACATTCCTTCTGATGCGTTTCCCTTTTGACTATAGCCCTCCTCTTCTTGTTGAAAAAGAAGTCGGAAGGAGGCATTTCTTCAGCTGAGATTGGAGTAAGGTCCTCTATAAATATGACTTCAACATATGTATTCCCCTGGATTGACTGTAAAGGTGTTAAAGAAATAATAGGGCTACCTATCTCGATGATTGTTGTTTCCCTTCTTTGTCGGTAGCCGATTTATTTGGTGGGGACGATGACGTATCTTGTCCCTTTTCTATCAAAGTTTAAAATTGAGCCTTTCTTGATCACTTGGTGGATTTGTTGATGCAGTATTCACCTTCTGTGTCAAAACTTCAGTTTTCTTCGGGTCCTCCCGAGTATCTTGTTCGTTGGAAATCCTTGTCTCCAAACCCTGAGCTATGAATTTTTGTGTAGATGGAGGTGTCTGGTTTTATCCCTGTAAAAATGTAGGCAAATTATTTCTCATGTGTCTTTGGAAACTGTAGAACTCGACTAATTTATCTGGAGCCAGATTTCATACTCTGCTCAACACTTCCTGGTATGACCTTACTCCCCGAAATATTTCATCCTATGGGGAAACTTCATGCTCATATTTCTTAAGATTGTATAGCTCCAGGTGATTTCCCACGATCTTCTGGGAATCATTCTTATTGAACTCAATATTAACCAGCTTAATGTATTCTAGGGCCCGACCTCCACTTTCGAGTGGCCGAAATCTAATGATGAAAACATACCGACTTGTAGAGGTAAAGTTGGCCATATATTTTTCTGTGATGATTTTAGTTCTTTACTGATTCCCCCTCTCACAGTTTGATGTGATACCTCTCTGCACACTAGCCGATCTGGTAGAAACTTTGGTAAAGCATGTGGGGGAATTGAACATCCCAAAACCCTGATGTAGGAAAAATGTTCCTCAATATACCAGTCTGCTATTTTCCCTAGGTTGGCCATGATATTATCTGAAATCCTAGGAGGCGGGAAACCATAGAGGGTGATATGCACCGATACCACCACAAAATGACAGATTTCATAAAATAAATCTCGAGCCTTATCCTCCTAGAGATTGGAGTGATAGAGATGTATGGGCTTGACGTTGGTTGGGGTCCAGCTCCARCTCGTCAAAGGGAACAGTGTCATAAAACAAATGGAATCCATAATGTATTCTGACATGTAGAAAGGGGAAGGTTTCCCTTTGGCCTTCAACGACTGATACTCCGTGATTTCCTTGGCCAAATTTTCCAATAACATTTTGKCCCAATCGAAAGAAAAAACCTTCTTCCACTTCATGCATGATTGGTACCCATGGCAACAAGAAATGAGCAGAGTCCTTCTTCCTAAAAAGTCTACACAAAATCATAGCCACATAGATCATATGGGTGTCTAATGTTGCTATGGCATATATACCATTGGTGTCTGCTCTAAATTTCCCAGGGTGTCCCCACCAGTCCTTGATCAATTCAGGGTAGTGCTTTCCATATTGCGTGCATTCTACTTTGTTGAACTCCATTAGGAAAGTGGCATTGTAACTGTATTTGAAAACATGGGATAATTTATACAATACCCATATATGCTCTGGTTGAAAAGACCCAACAACAACTTTATGTGAATTGTAGATGCTCCCGGTCGATACATCAACGTTCTCCAGAGCCCAACCTATCATGTCGTTATATGGCATGAGCCTTGGTCGCATGGCTATTTTGTGCAGCTCTGATTAAGCTATACACTTGAGCTTCATCACCTGGGTTTCGGTCACCTCGTCATCTGAATCGTTTGGGTAGTTTATCAACTCGTATTGCAGAATGTCAGACACCTGCGTCCAGGTTTTCACAGTATCTATAGATCTCAGTGAAGTATTCAAGAGAACATCTGTGCTCAGGTTCATGCTTTCACCAGCTGCTTTAGCTATTTTTCACGGTACCATGATATTACAACCTCAGTACTATGTTACCTGTTACAAGGAAACACGTAAACTTCTTAGCTTGCTAAAACTTACTATTCTGTGAGATTGCAAATAGAATTCAAAATTCAATATCTTTATTCACCTTAAGTGTATCGATTTACAAATAGTTTTACTGACAATGAATTCATTTTCCTTAATGAAAATATCTAGGCGATGATCTGCGATCTTATTTGAAATCATTGCCATAGAGCCGTTATTAATTCCATTAATATTTGGTGGTTCGCGATCGGGAGGTGAGATGAAAAAAAATTGAATTTACCCGAACTGCGATGTAGCAAAAAATTAATAGCGAAATAATCGTATTTAACCCATTAATTAATCATATCTAACTTTAAGTCTTTTCGGGTTTTCGAACTTCAGGATACTTGATGATAGCTTGAGGTAGGATTCCCAAAACTTGAATTTGTGAAGCGGTTAATCATCGGATAATTATCTTTAACGTTAATTAACCCTGCTTAGTTTTTAAGATATTTCAGGAGTTCAGACTTCGTGTATATAGAGTGTGATGAATGACGAATACCAGAACTCCAAATGCGTGAAGTTACTATAATTGGGGTTTAGCTTTTAGGTATTTACTGTTTCATGCATCGACAAATTAAATTTATTATAATTTCGACAGGCCACTACCGATAATGATGTGTCAAATCTTAGGAAGGTACATGTGTACGATGACTAGGATGTTTTGAACACTTTTTGGGCATCAGGACTTTGAAGTCGCGACATGGAGAAACGTTTGAAGTACGAAACCACGAAGTACAAAATTACGAAGTAGTATTTAGTGGCTCATTCCTTTAATAATCAGGCTGCTCCAAAAAACTATCGCTCGATCAACGGGGGAGCTTAATTGACGGTGGACCTCGTGCGCGCCTTAAGGCTAGAAGAAACAAAACTGATTTATCATTTGTAAATTGACTCTGAGATAGAGAAAAAAGGGTAGGGTAAAGTTTCAGGCTTATAATTTTAAATGTGTTCCAACATATACCATGAGCGTAGGTTTTGAATCTCTTCGGGTTCCCCCACCAAGACTTGATTATATCTTGATAATTTCTGGTGTACTGGATGCATTTATTTTTCTCAAACTCCAGAATAAATGCAACATTGTATGTATATCTAGGATTAGGGGAGAGTTTATACATTACTTGCATATGTTCCAGTCGTAAAGAGCCGACGTAAACCTTATGATGGTTGATTATGCTCCTGGTTTGGACGCCAAATTTCTCCAAGGCCCAGCTTATCATGTCGTTATAAGGCATGAGCCTCGACTGTGCCGCTATCTTGTGCAGCTATGCCTGTGCTATGTGTCTGAGTTTAGCTGTATAAGTGGCATCCTATTCTTTGGCGAAGTTATCCTTGCATTGATGATTTCACGTTCCATAATCTCGAAAATATGTGTCCAAGTTTTGACGGTGTCTATGGCTCACGACGTGGTGTCTAACAAAACGTCCGCATTTGGGTTTGAATCCTTGCCTGCCGCCTCAGGATTTTTCTCCATTTTTCATGGTGCCATAATTTCTAAGGAGACAGAGTGAAGTTACTTGTTGCAGAGAAAATCCGTGAGTCTTTTGAATAGATAATACTTGCTAATTGCAGAAGGTGAAAATGAATTCGAAATCAAAATGCTTTTATTCAAAACAGATTCATTGATTTTTGTATAGCTTCACTGATGAAAATTTTATTAATGTTGATGGAAATGTATACCCGACGATCCACAATCCACATTTGAATCATTATCCTTAATTAGTCATAAATTCCATCAATACTTCGATGGTTCGCGTTCGAGAGTTTTAGATGTGACAAAGTGGGAACCTCTCGAATCCCGAATCCGTGAAAATATTAATTTATGAATAATCGCTTGTAAAACCTTAATTAATCTTGTTTAAGATGGTGCGTTAACTTCAAGTGTTTCGTGATTTCAGACTCTGGGGATTTTCGATGTATCTCGAGAATAACTTCCCGAAACCCAAAATTGCGAAGAAATTAGTTATCAAATAATTGATTTTAATTCTAAATTAATTGCATTTAATTTTATGTATTTTGGAAATTCAGACTTCGAGGATTTTAGAATATGATACAGGGAAAAAGTCCAAAATATGAACCGCAAAGTCATTAATTATCTCTTGATCATGATTAACTTAGTTATTTAAACGTTTAATACTTCGACATTTTGGTACTTCGGTGATTCGTGAATTCATTTTTTTGATAAACTCCCAAAGGATCATCTCCCATAGTGATGTGGTATAGATGGTGCCACTCTGGATGACATGTCGAGAAAAGAGAGGTGCCACTTGTTACTTGGAATTGTGTGAATCCATCAATGAAAAAGTAAAAAACGGGTGGCACGTGTCAACTCAGGAAAGACCCGAAAGGTGCACGTTTCTTACGACTTGTGATTTTAAAAGTCTTAGAAAAATTCGCAAGCAGATACCTTTGAGCTTTGGAGTTTTGGAGTTTTGATTGTTTGAGACTTACTAAAACATCCAAAGTGCGAAGCTCCGAAGCGACCATTAGATATTTACCTCTTTAAAATTCAGGCAGCTCCAGAACTTCGAAGGTATTAGGTTCATTCGATCAACATGGAAATCTCATAAACGATGGATATCTTGCATGCCTTATTATTAATTAACTAGCAATGAATTTGATTTAAAATTCAAAATTCATTTTCTAAGTTTCCATTTTCTTTGGGTACAAATTATATTTTCATGAGGTGAAAAGTATAAAGCTCAAAAGTTCAGAATTGTATGTGTTCCAATATGATCAACATTTGATCCGGATTTTATGAGAAGAACGAAATGAATATAGATTATTAATAGATTCTTAACACAAAATAACAGAGATACAGTAAAACTGGTTTTCTATTCAATAATGAAATAAGATGACACTGTAAAATGCAGCGGAAACAAGCTTGCTGGAATGGTGGCGACTTATCTCTGAGAAGAGATGTGACGACTGGGCTCATTCACAAGAAGATGATTACAATGAGGCTCTAAAGGCATTTTACAATAAAAAAGAATGAAAACAACCCTAGACATCCAAAAACCTAACCCTAGGAGATGAAGCGCCAAAAGTCATGTGGGCCCTGTTTGGGTAAGTTAGTACATTAACTTCCCGGGGTCGTAACTTTTGCATACGATCTCCGTTTTATGCGTATGATAGCCCGTTGGAAAGGTGGTATCATCCGAGGAGATTAGTGCTCGGGCCTCAATTATTCTTTTGTATATAATTGATTTGGTACCTATCCCAAAAACCTTCAATTAGGCCCTCAAAATGGCTAGAAAGTGAAAACTGCTAAAATAGTAAATTGGCAAGGTACTTTATTTTGAGCTAGTTGGAAAAAGGTGGGTGGTCACCAATGTCATTATAGATAAACATTGTAGGTACCTCAAACAAATCCTTAGTTTTCCATCAGAAAGATAAACTCAATAATTTTAAGAAGAAATATCCTCTCCACAACAACAAATAATATAAAGGTCCCAATCCCTCCAAACAACTTCAACTCCTAATGAGTAGAAGGAGAAAAATATAAAAATAAGAATCTTGACGGACATTGAAACTTTTGTGGTAAATATTGTCATGATGAGTCCAAATGTTTCCAGAATGTGGTAGCTTTAGAAGCAGCGATGAAGAAGCACAACATCAATTGATTCTACTACTTCTTCTCATGGACGTGCACTGCAGCTTCTAGTTTCTCCTTCAACAACTTCTTATTCTACTTGATGAGTGACATTGATTAAGGAGAATCTTATCATATGGATCTGAGATAGAACATATTTTCTGCTCCTAAATGAATGTAACACCAAAGAAATATTTGTTGGTGATGATAGATCTATTAATGTTGTAGGATCACGGAATAGTTCAGGTAATAAATGGTCATTTCAATGATGTATTATGTGTGTTCCAAATCTTTCTTGTAACCCTCTATGTTATATCAATCACTCATTCATGTGAGTAGACGATGAATTTTTCACCTCACCAAGTTGCTTAATCAAGGATCTAAAAGATCTAAGCATGTTCTTGCAACTATAATTGTTGATGATATTACTAGGTTGTACATGTTCTTGCAACTATAATTGTTGATGATATTACCAGGTTGTACAAGTTTGACAACTTTGGGTCATCATCTTTTTCATCATTTTTTGTTGCTCATAGCGATGACTTGAGAAAACTTTGGCATGAGCGGTTTGGTCATCTAAATTATTGCTCATTGCAAAAACTATGTAATCAATTTTGTGTTGGTGTTTGTGCCAGTTGTGTTCTCGACAAACATCATCGAGACAATTTTGACAAACATGCCTCTTGGAACGCCTCAGGCCCTTTGCAACTTGTTCACAATGATTTATGTGGTCCACTTTCTTCTCCTTCTTTTTCTGGGTGCAAGTACTTCTTAACTTTCATTGATGACTTTTCCAAACATACTTGGATTTAATTCTTAAAACTCAAGAGCGAAGTTTTTGACAAGTTTTTGGCCTACAAAGCCCTTGTAGAAAATCAATCTGGACATCAAATTCAAAGGTTAAGAACAAAGAATGGAGACAAATATGTGAACAATAATTTTACAAGTTATTGCACTACACAGGGCATCCAAATGGAACACACCATTCCATATACACCACAACAAAATGGTGTTGCTGAGAGAAAGAACCACACATTAAAAGAAATGTCTAATTGTATGATCCAATCTAAGGGATTAAGTCTAAAGTATTGGGTGAAAGCCATCAACTGTACAAATTACATATTAAAACACACTTGCATAAAGGCTCTTATGAAAATAACACCGGAAGAAGCTTGGACTAAAATTAAACTAGATGTAAGTCATTTTCGTGTATTTGACAGTATAGCATGGGCTCACATTTCTGATGAGAAAAGGATAGCATTGCATCCTAAAAGTGAGAAGTGTATATTTGTTGGTTATTCTGAAGATGTCAAAGGTTATAGAATTATTCAACCACATTGTAACGAAATTATTATTAGAAGATATGTTAAATTTGATGAAAATATCTTGTCCTGCGAGCCTAATTCAATGTTTGTACCTTCTTTGGCCTGCAAGCCTAATTCAACGTTTGTGCCTTCTTCGGCCTACAAGCCATCTTCAAAATTTGTGCCTTATTCTATTCTAGTTTCTTGTTCAGATGATGACAATGAGGATGAAAATCCACCTCCGCCTTCTCACCTTACTCCAAATGAGTCCTTTGAACCAACACCAACTCTAGCTCCATCGCTTCCTAGATGGGTCCGTTCAACACAAGAAGCAACTGGTGATCTTGTCAGTGATCCTTTAGATCAACGTCAGACACGTTCACAGTTCCAACAAGCCTCTTCTATTTTGGCTCAAGTTTCAGAGACTCATGATCCAGAGACATTTGCAGAAGCTTTAGGTCGTCCATATTGGGATACAGCAATGAATGAAGAGTATTGTTCTTTAATGGAAAAAAATACTTGGGATCTTGTACCTCTTCCAAAAGGAAGAAAAATTGTCAGATGTAAATGGTTCTACAGAACTAAGTATGAATTACATGGAAGTGTTGGAAGACACAAGGCTCAGTTAGTTGCCAAAGGATTTTCCCAAGTTTAAGGAATTGACTATAATTAAACCTTTTCCCCTGTAGCCAAAATGAATTCCATCCGCCTTGTTTTTTCCCTTGTTCCTCACATAAATGGGAGGTCCATTAGATGGACGTTAAATCCACCTTCTTGCATGGATATTTTCAAGAAGAAATGTACATGGAACAACTTCCTGGCTATGTACATAATGACTCTAGCCTTGTTTTTCACCTTAAGAAATCTCTTTATGGTCTCAAGCAAGCTCCCCGAGATTGGTATGCCAAAATGGACAACTTTCTTATTGCCACTGGATTCTCTAGATGCCATTCTGATCCTAATGTCTATACCAAGAAAGTAGGAAGCCATATCATAATCCTTGTCCTTTATGTTGATGACCTTATCCTTACTGGTAGTGACTCAAAAATTTTAAACCATGTGAAAACTAACCTTAAGAAGACATTTGAAATGACAGACTTAGACTTTTTGCACTATTTCTTTGGCCTCCAAGTTTTGGAAAAAAATGAAGGAATTTTTCTTTCCCAATCTAAGTATGCTTGTGACGTTCTTCGTCGCTTTCACATGGATGATTGTAAACCAGCCCCTTCTCCCTTCCAGTCTGGAGTCAAGCTTGCTTCCACCTGTACTTCTCTCAAAGTTGATGCCACCTTGTACCATAAGCTAGTTGGTAGCCTCTTATACTTGATTCATACTTGTCCCGATATTTCCTTTGCTGCTGGTCTTGTTGCTCGTTATATGAAAAAACCCCATGAAAGCCACTGGAAAGAAACTACAATGATACTTCGCTATGTCTGTGGTACAGTTTAGTTCGGGATACATTACAGATCAGGGGGGACTCCTTTATTGGTTGGTTTCATTGATTCAGATTGGGTCAATGACCCTGATGATCATGCATGTACTGTAGGTTATGTTTTCATCCTTGGTTCAAGACCTGTCACTTGGGCCTATAAGAAACAACATGTTATTTCACTTTCTTCAGCAGAAGCAGAGTACCGAGCAACAATAAATGCAAGTTAGGAAGCCTTATGGCTTCGACAGATTATTTTAGAGTTTGGCTTCCAGTAGTAGCATTTGACCAACCTTTGGTGTGACAATCAGAGTTCCATCAAGATCATTGAAGAGCCAACTCAACATCAGTGCAACAAACACATCGAACTACACATGCGCTTCATCAGAAAGCTCATTCATGATCAAGTTATTGAAGTGCTCTTTTTCCCTACAAAAGATCAAGTTGCAGACATTTTCACAAAGTCTCTTACATAAGTGAAGTTTTCTAAACTTTGATCTATGTTAGGAGTTCACGAAGTTGTCATTAAGGGGGGATAGCCTCTAATGCCTCCTTTCTTCTCCTATTGTGTCACTATTGTAAATCCTTCAATCCTATCCCAAGTTGTTCTTAAGGGGGGATGTTAGGATATTTAGACACTTAGGAGTTAGTTAAGATCTACTTGGTCTAATGTGTCATTAGGT